>JAOEGS010007359.1:74514-90170 GCA_025447755.1 Corythornis vintsioides | reverse complement strand
AAGTGAAGAATGACTTTGAGGTTTAACATGATGTCATCCACCTGATTCTAGGTATAGAAAGCCATTTTTTTGCATGGGAATGCAGGCTTCCTGTAACGGATAGAGTAAATAGAAAAGAAGAAATGCCATCATTTATCACCTCTCAAGAATAAGTTATAAATGTCACCAGTTAATTAGCATTTAAAACAGCAATTTTTAATTTCAATGCCAAAAGCCAATAGCAGAATTTCACCCCTCATACACAACGCACACACCAGAATGCACATATCGTAATATTAAATTAAGTCAGGTGTAAAGCTTTGTTCTCTAAACAGCTGAAGCTTCATGCCATTGTTTGTATGTAGAAAACACACATATTTCTCCATATGTTGGCACCATATTGGTGTTATCACCATACAGTTCCCTCCTCTTCAGATGATCTTTTGTTATAACATTTATTTTTGTGAGGCAAATAAAATACAGTAAACGTAAACCAATTATTTAACCAAATTACTTTGATCGTGGGAAACTGACAATTAGTGCTACAGCTTCTCAGCTGTGAAATCCACACAATAGAGCAGGCTGCAATATTCTGTACTGCAGTGTAAGTCAATGTAGTGCATTTGTTTTGTGTAGCAAGCTGTGATAGAGGAGGAGAGAAGTGAAGGAGACAAGCAAAGTCCATCTTGATGAGCTATTCTATACCTTGCTTTGTGGTGTAAGCTGTTTAGTTTTCCCCTAGTGTATAGGGACAGCTTTTCACAGACACCTTGATGACTGACGTGGACACATAAACCCTATACATGTGGGTACAAGATTATCAGCTAATCAATTATTGTTGCCAAACTACCCTTTGTAATTTTGATTTCTAGTAAATGTTGATGACAAACAGGTTAGTTCAGTTACCTATAGTGATCACCCCCTTCAGTAGTTCTACCTTTTGCACATGGACTGAGGGGGGAAGTATTAAAATTATACACACTGGTCCACCCACATCATTTAGGGCTTATTCTCAAAGCTTGAATGCATCAGCCCTTCTTCGAAATAGCTGTGAGTTAGGAGAGCATTCTGGGTATTGTCATGCAAATGAGGCCACCAAACATACCACTTCCCTTCAAAATTGCTCTGCAGTGACAAGCAGATTTTAAATCTAGAAGGGTTTTCCAAGCTAAGTGGGCAACCCTATATATCCTCTGAGATACACTTTCTAAAGCAAGTGCCTATATACAAAGTCCTAATTCCACATCCTTGTGCTCACATTGGTACTTAGTACATACACGTACATTTTATTCTAATGCAGATTGAGGCTGTTTTTATGCCTGAGTATTGTGTTTCTCCCACATTCATACAGAGAAAAAAAAAAAAAAAGTTGCATGTAACACTGAGAAGTTTTGCATTTGATCTAGTATTCAGCAACACTTAAAGCCAAAGTTTCATGATAGATCACTTCAGCTAGTACAAATTTTAATTATACTACAGCAGCTTCTGAGTGTTACTCAAGAATTTAGCCAATAGGTCATGAGAAAAAAACAAGTTTTCACCTTCCTCGTGGTTCACAGAAAATATCTGTAATCAGAACCTATTTCAGTCTAGATTCAAGACCAGCTATAGAATTTATAAGAAAATGTGACAGATATTTCTCTCTCTTTGTAACAAGTGAATTCCATCCTAAATACTTCTGTTGACAGCGCTCATGAGAAAGGGCATGGGAAGAGAAACAGAATTAAATGTAATGACTATTCCAGGTGATTCAGGACTAGGTAGCCACCATCCTAATGCCAGTTGGAAGCCAGGATGGATCTCAGAGCACTGGCATTAAATAGTGAAAAGTTATGAGGATAGAGATTTTGTTTTGTTTCATTTTAATTAAAATTAAAATCACACTGTGCGTTGGTGAGAATTTTGTCCATGTCCTGAATGTGCCCATGATTTTATTCTTAACCTCTGATCAGTATTGTTCCATCTGCCCTGCACTGGAGATAATGAAGCCATAGGTACAAATTGCAAGGGTGTTGTAGGAATGGAAATCCTTGATCTGCTGGCCAGGTGAGGGTTTCTAAAAGCTGATGAAGACCGTGGTACTGGATTGCTACAATGCTAGAACAGCCAGGCTTCTCAAATGCCCGGAGGCCCAGTGTCAGCCACATTCTCAGTGTGGTGTTGCCTCATGAAAATGCCTAATGGCCTTTTAAATGCAAATTTAAGTATCTGTTTCAAGGCATTCACATTTGGAAATGTAGATCTTAAGGACTTCAGAGCTAGTTAGATCTTTTCACTCATGCATCTCTGTCCTCAGAAATGGGAACTTTCTTGGGACAGCTGGTTGAAGGTATGGAGAGAGTTACTTCCAGAGTTGGGTTTTCTGCTGCTTGCTGCTCATTTAAATGGTACCTGAACTCTACAAACCAAATTGCCCTCAAACCATCCCAACATATGAATCTCTAAGTATTGTGGTTTTAAATACTTAATGTTGTTGTGAAAGGATTGAAAATAAAGAGAAACAAAATGATTTTGAGAAACAGCCACTGCAGTTGCCCTTAAATTTTTTGTTGTGTGTGAGCTACATTATCTCCCAACAACCACTTTTTGAGCTGTTGTTTAAGTAAAACTTGGTGTTACATTTTCTTTTATTACAAGTGCTATTTATGTACAAATTGGAGCAGATCATGATGTAGCAAAGAACTTTTTATACTGCTTAGATTGTGCAGCAAAATAGTGCACTATCAGCATTACATGCTTCAGTGGGGAACGTTTTGCTGTTTTAAATCTGATCCCTATGAGAAGAATTTAATATCTAGATACAAAGATTTTGCTGGGAACTTTTGAGCTAGGATGTTGTCATCTAACCAAAAATGAAAACTTGTTCATGATAATTAGACAATTAATGGAAGACCTACACTACGTATACTGTTTAGATGCAACCCCAAAGATCTACATTCTCAGCTAGAACATGGCTACATTCATTTTTGCTTGCTTACTATGGGACAATTCCAGAAATAATTGGCAATCCATTGCCCTTAAACCCCTTGTCTGCAAACATGACACAAAGTGAAGTAGCTGAGGTTTCATGAAAATCAGGCGTGTGGTGTGACAGACCCATCTGTGCCAGCTTTATAAAACAAAAGTGCCCAATTTTATCATCATTGCCTTTTGTTCTGCACAATGCTGCTCATGCGGTGGCTTTATGAATGCTTGCCGGTGGAGTCTGTAAGCCTCGATTTATCTGACTTCTTCCTCTCCTGTGCTGTCTGCTCTCAGTTGCGCTGCTGGCTTCCTTCCCTGCCCCCACGGTTTCCTCTCCTCACCCAGCCCATCTCCCCAGACAAATCCGAGGTAGAACCTCCTAGCAATTTTCCAAGGTTCTGGGCTCAAAGACTAAACTAATTTGTTTTTGAATTGCAGATCAAACATAAACTGCAAAGAAGCATTTAATCAGTTAGGAGAAGCAAGGGTATGGCTTGTTTAAGTCCCAGAATCCATAAACCTGTAATGATTTTATTATATTGGTGTCAGTTTTCATTATTTTCATGAATGGGTATTCCCTGCTTAATGCACGATATTTGCATCTGATGAACCAATGAGTTTAAACATGGTTTGTTTTAATGCTTTGTGAATTTGCATTCAAATTCATCAGAAGTAATTCTATTTGAAATCACACAGGGCTAAACACAGTGGTTGTAAATCCATTTGAATTGAGATGCCAGAATCAGCCCATTAATCTACAAGTCTACAATATAATTTTTGTATGGTTGGTGGGCTTTTGTTCTGTTTTTTTCATGATGAGGCAGAGGGGATACCAAATGCACATGTGGGAGGGGAAACATTTGGGGAGGTTGTGATAAATTGACCAAGAGGGAGTTATATCTTTGTTATGGAAACTGGCCTGTGAAAGGAACATATGAAAGGCCAGAGACCACGGTTTGAGTGTGTCTGTCACCGCCACGAGGTAGCTGCACAAGGAGAAAGGAAATCTCTCAGATAAGCAGGCTTCCTAATATTTAGGAGGATAGAGGTTGTCATCAGCACCTTCTACTCACACTGCAGAGTATCAAAGTTCGCCCAGAGCTTGGAGCAGTGCTGTGGCCTGCATTTTAGTTTTTTAAATCTTCTTGCACTGTTAGCTTGGCTTGTTCTGTGGGCTCTTGTTAAAAGGGAATGAATAAATGCAACAAGGTTCACCTCCAACCGACACAGGGTCATTTTGGTAAGGGTGAAGGGGGCTATATTATAGCAAAAAGTGTTTAATTTCTAGATGGCTGCAGAATAAATTTATATTTCTTCCAGTGCCTAGATAATGGTTTTATTTTCTGTGTTCTTAACTAGACTGACTTGTCCAAAATTAAGATGTCTATTTAAGCTGATAATTACCAAATTTGAAGGTGTAAATATGATTGTCTGAGCATGCAAAAACATGTATGTATGAGAGGGATTACTCTGTGATGAGAAAGGTTTATTAACAGTTCCCATGGTACATGTTCTTCTTAAATGTAACAAGGGAGTTTTTTGACAAAACTAACTTAAACTACAAAAATGTATAGTTGCAGCTAATGTATTCTAGCCTTTTAAAAGGAATGTCTTAATTCATTTATTTGAATAGGTGACAATTCAAAATGGAATTCAGCTGACACTTTTGAACATGTTCATACAGTCAGTTCACATAGAATCAGTCTTAAATTGGGATGAAAGAAATATATTTGGTTGGAGCAAAAGTGGTTTTTGTCTAACTTTGTGACTGCCTACCTCCAAGAACAAGAATTGCTGGCTTGGCCCTTGTATAAAGCTGAAATTAAAAAGTCCCTGGTTTGAATGTCACAGACTGGGGCTAACTGAGGGTCCATCTTAGGAAAGCATTTAAGCCTATGCATAGCATTAGCTATATGCTTAATTCCCAAAAGTCTAACTACAGGCCTCTTATGCGCTTGCAAGAATTGTGATGATCAGGAAGTCTACCATCTGACATCTGTGAAATGAGCTGGTAGACTGGAGTCTTTTTCATAATGAACCAGTTTCCATCTCATAAAATTCTGTAATTGCAGATGGTATCACTGGACACCTATGACAATCTCAGCAGAGATTACAGCCCGGCATTCCTCATTATAGGACACATGGACACTGAACTCCTCTCTGCTCATGAACATGGGGTTGATTCATTGACAGGGCGTTATCAGGAAAATTGCAATGATGTGACTAGTGCTTCACTGTGGGTAAATGGAGTACCTCAACTCTTGGAGTTGACAAGAGGCTCTTCTAAGAAATGATAATGCTGTGATTAAGACATAAAGCTGGGACTCAGTTCACCTGGGAATTCTTGTGTGACCCTGGCAACACACTTTTTGTTGTTTTTCACTTCACTTCACTGAATGAAAAGTTAGAATTACGCTTTTTCCTGTTATGGTGTTATTTAGTGATAAATATATTACTAAATATGAGCAGTTGAGGAGATAGTTTTAGAAGCACTGGGTTAGTTAAATGCTAATAGATTTTAAAAGTGTTCTGTTCAGTTTGCATTTGTGCCTTGCACTAGTGGAGAGAAAGAAGGCCAGTTTTATTTTGCTTCCTAACACTGCATTTAGGAAATAAACTTCAGACATGCAAACCTATAAACCTTGTATAGAATTCATTCTGGTGCACAAGAGACCCTGAAAAGCAGCATGTTGAAGAAGAAATACATTAATTTTGGACTTCTTTTAGCTTGTTCTTTTAGACAAGGATATAGTTTTTATTCTCTGTTTCCATTTTCATATGTGTATTTTTTTTAATTGTAAAGAAAATAATCACATTCAAATAGCTCTAGAGTCTTTTTATTTCGGTAGAAGCACCTAAACGATGTTTTAAGGGTACCTGGAGACAGACTGAAAAAATTGGTGTGAACCTAAATGTGTTTTGGAGCACTGGAACATATACCAAAAGATACAGCTATGAAATCTCTAAGTAATCCCCACCTGGGACTTGTAGCAGCTGTTTCGACCTGTGATGCCACAGGCTGCTCAGAAGCTCTTTAATCTGCACATCTTTTAAATGACAGACCACAATGGGGCTTGCATTTTTTTGTCTGTAATGTGCCAGAATTTAGGAAACTGTTAGTTCACTAAACTACAGTAGCTAGAAAAATTGTTAAGAAGTATTTTAAAAAAAGGTAGCTGAAATAAGAACCCTTTAACATAAGTGTCAGCAGGAGCTGTTAGTTTCTCAGTGTTTTTGAAAATCAGATCTTCCAGGTATCTAGCTCCAGGCTCCTGTTGTTTGCTGTTTTTTTGTGGGGGTGTTATCTGGTTTCTGTCTTGTCATATATCACAAGTTCTACCGCTTTCACAAAAATGATCATAACCTCCTCTGAAATTTTGTCTACTGCACTGCAAAAATGTGAACTAAGTTCCAGCAATAGTAAAAGGGTTCCAGGTCCACTTATGTTACCACTAATGATGCTGTAGCAGGTCGTAAGGAACAGTAGAATAAGAAGCACATTCACTGCACTGTGTGTCATGCTACACACAAGTAAACTGGAAACCACGGTGTTTTTAAACCATTTGGCACTGTTTACTTAACAGGCTTTTAGGAATTATTTGGCTTCAATTGTAGGCAGATATCCACAATAAATCTTTAAACAAATGCTATCAGAAGTAAGAGCTAAGTGGCATTTAAATATATTAGAAAAAAAAATGTGATCTCCAATAACTTTTAAAATGTTCTCTCTTTTCCTAGTCTAAATTGGGACTCAGGAAAAAAATAATAAGAGCTAATGAAATGCCCTGACAGGGTAGCAGCGTTTGTTTACTAATCCATATTTGAATAAGATTCATGCTTCATATGATTGACAGTCCTTGCAAATTCTTTGGCTTTTTAAGACTTAAGGCGCCATGGTCTTGGGTGAACTGTAGTTCAGAATGGAGTTGTTTACAAAAGTTAACTAAGTAGTTACTGAAGAATCGCGTGCTATGTTTCACTGAACTGTTCCAGAATAGTATGGATTTGCAGAACAAATCGTGATGAGTCAGGTTAAAACATATTCTAACTACTGCGTGAAGTCAACTCATTCCATCTGTGAGCTTTGTCACCCTGGCACCTGGAAGTGGATGAGGTAGCTGAATTGTCTCTCCATTGCTCACCATGTCCAAATGTCTTCCCACAGTATAGCATGAATGTTCTAATGTTTCAAATAAATCAGATTATGCTGATCTAAAAGGGACACATTTTTTTTCACCCACTTCAGCATTTGCAGAATATTCAGCCAGAATATGTGCACTTAAACCTTCAGTATTTCCATGCAAATCAACCTTCTAATAGTTGTTTCACTGTTCTGAGTATCTCTTAGTCAAGATCTCTCCTCTAGAGAGGTCAAGACATAATTCAGTTGTATCTGTACCAGAACAATATGCGTCAGACATGCCTTTGGATGTGCAATTAAAAATTGCTTTGGCCTGTCTTCCTGTTTTACATTTTCATAAACTCACATGTAATTTGATGAACACTGTCATTCTTTAAATTTCTTCAGCATTACAGTTCTCTAGGGACTCTCTCATTGAATTGCATTTTTGCATATTTACTTTCACACAAGTGCTAGTATGCAGTAGCACAAGCTGAATCTTGCATTGTTATTTTTGTATTTACTTATGTTACATCCTGTTTTTCATCGTAATGATGTTAACACTTCCTCACAATTTAGGATTAACTGCATATGCCATCTAAAAGCTGTTGATTTCTCCCTCAACTAACCAACAATATAGGTATTTTCATCGACAGAGTAGCATGAAAATTATTCAGGTCTTGAAAGCACAATTTTGCAGCCGAGTGGAAGCAACTCAAGCAAGGAGCTTCTGAGCACTTAGACAGAACTGCAGTGCAGCCGTTCACTTTGCAGTCCCTGTGTAGCCCTGGCACTCACACCATCCCAGCAATTCCTGCCTCGGTAATGCTCAGCGATGGCCCAGAAAACACCACCTTTGGTGTCTTCTGTCTTGTTTTATCTACGTACAGCCTAGTGCCTTCTAACACTGGAAGTGGAAGACAGCTCATTTAAGTACTGCTCTATCAGTAGCACTGAAAATATATTTCTGTCAGTAGAAGGGTCAATTACATGAACAGCTCTTCCTTTGAAGATATGCTGGAAACATGCTGCTTCCATCCTTCACCAGAGGTGTATCATGAAAAGACTCTGTCACAAACTCTACCCTTGAAAGTGGCATAAAAGATTTACCCATCTCTACAGCCTCTACTTCCCACCCCACCTCTCAGAACCAGCATGTACCCATGCTTCATGCTTCCTAAGTAGTCCTGGCTTTACTGCTAAGCCTGTGACACTCTGAGCTGAAAAATCAGTGTCTTTTCCAGCAGTCGTCATTATGACCATGATAAGCCTTGATACTGCCAGTGCCTTTGGAGGAGGGAGGGGCCAGCAGCTGGGAAGGCTTTGGCATTGAAAATGGACCACCTATGATCAGCCTTAGTCACTCCATCTCAGAAGCTGTTGGAATTCTTGCACTGAGATTGACTTTTTGAGTGGGAAATCTGATGTCAGAAGCTTGGAAACTGCCTTCATCATTAATTCATATTCATCTTATGTCATGTACCAGTTTGGGGACAGCTTTCCTGGTGTTTGATCCTATATTGTGGTAACACATGTAAGGCTGAAGTATCTGGTAATTTTTTCAAAACACAAGTTGGCGTGACCTACAGCTTTCAGACTTGAATGATCATAGTGCCCTTTCCAGCTGCAGATCTATTGCAAAAATATATAAATATTACTAGCCACTGGCATTACATTTATTGCTATTAAAGCAAAGAAATAGATCTTTCTCCACTGAAAGCCTATGCAAGTTAAAACTATATAACCCCTTTCCCTTGTTTTCTTCTGAAACTGGTTGTGGTGCTCTCTTTTCTCTCCCTGCACCAGCCTCTATCATTTGACCAGATATACAGCACTCCTCCAGTTTTCTTTGCTGTATTCCTGAGCAGGTGAGAGGCAAAAAGAAAAATTTCAACTGTATGTCAGTGTCCAGATAAAAAGCTGCAAAATTAAGATATGAAGCACAAGTTTTTTAGCAAAATTAGCTGATCTCATATTGACCCAGCATAGCCTCTTCCTCCTGACAGTTTTTTACCTCTAATCATTCAAACCAGTGCTCATTCCAGTATGGTTTTGATGAAGTCCACCTCCTCCAATGCTTTGGATATTGAAACAGAACATTTTTTTTTCTGATAATTCTTATTAGATGAGCGTTACCTTTTGATATAACCCATCCCATAGATTCCTGACACCTTGCATGCTGAGAAGTCCTGTCCTTGAAGCTACAATGTGCACAATGATCAGAACTTATCGCTGATGTTTTGTTAGCAACGTCTTGGCAGAGGGTGACCTCTAGTACTGTCTCTAAACATTTTCAATTTACAGACTCAAGAATTTTTGCTGTCTTTGCCTCTCATTCTTTTGAAGAGGTCAGCCCTTTACGAATTTACCACAAGAAAGAAGTTCGTAATACCCTGTATACTTAAACAGTTTAATAGGAATATTGCCACAATGAACACACAACGTATAATTCATTTTCATATTTATAGAAGACATTCACATTGGTTTAAGTGTATACAAGCAGCTGCTGTCATTTGGCTATGAGCAGATGTTAGACCTCCGAAAGCTTCGCTGATAATTAAAATACTAACAGTTAGTGTTTTACCCCAGCTGCAGGTTCTGTTTACTGTAAATTTGATTTTAATGGTGCCTCTGTGCAGTTATTGAATAGAGGTTTGTTTTCTCCTATACATACAAAAGTGTCTAAAATGAAGACAAATGGTTATTTCTTGTAATTTAGTCTGGAAAGATATGAAAATGCACTGTAACAGAGTTGAATTTATAAATGAAATACAGACCTAGCTATCACACTGGAAACGGTAGTTTCTGCTATCTTAACTAACAAAAAGAACTTGCTATTTCTCGTTATTCCCAAGCATTCCCCCTAAAAGCTGCTGTGCTTTTCTGATGGGTAGAGATGTGCCCTGGAGCAAAGAACAGGTGCTCTTTTTTACTGAATGGGTGCATAAAGCAGAAGAAATCAATACAGGAAATCATTATATTTGTATTTTATAGGTATGCAGAAGAATATGATTTCTGCTTAATCATTTAATAACGTGTTGCTTTATTTTTGGCACCCCTTGTAAGTGTCTGTTCCCTTCAGCGCATGTGTGTACATCAGGCATTAGGGAAGGCTCACCACTTTCAGAATTGTTAATCCCAAGGGCCTGATTATGCAAACACAATGCATAATGCAAGCTACCATGTTTAGTCCCTCTGAGACTATTGAGGCTAACTATGCCAGTAAGCAGTACTCTTGATAAATAAATGTTTATAAGACCAGGATCTAAATGTATATATTCTTGAAAAACAAAAACTCTTGCTGAGATAATAATGACAAAAAGAGGTTTTAACTTTTTTTTTTTTTTTTTTTTGACAAAGCAGTTGCTGTCTGGGACTAGACATCTCAAAAACCCAGACCATTTTCCGTATGTACAGAGATTGTGGGGTTTTTTTCACTGTTTTTCTCATTTTAGTGTTCATATTATCTTTTGTCTTCTGCATTCTGTCTGCCTAGGAAACAGAAATCTCTGTTTCACCAGACACAACTGGTACTTCTTGAAATTGGGATTCTGATGCAGAAGTGCTACAAATGCACTTTCCAGTTGCGCTATGGGGCAGAAACCAGAAAAAGTGCATCTGTGTCGCATCACTGTCAGTTGTTCCCAAACTGATGGCCAGAGTAGCCTTTGAAGCTGGACTGCCAAGAAACATCCAGGCTGGCTGTCCTCATCTCCAGCTGCTAAACTGCACTGGAAGAGCAAGCCAAAACACTCCAAATACATTCCTAATGCTGTTTGCCCGCATAGGTAATGGCTGTGTATGCCACGGGGAGGTTTTTGGCTCACATGCAGGAGTTGAGAAGACAAGCCTACATGGTAGCAAGAAGGTACAAAGGAAAAGCGGTCTACAAGAAAATGGGTTATGTGTAAGTTAGGCAGTGTTAAAATCTGCACATTAACACTGTAGATATTTGCTGTGATCAGTGGGCGTTTATGTATATTTTCTATTTGCATGGCTTCTGTAGCATTGGGCTCTATAGTGCTCAGTTTTGACCTTGAGTGCAAGAAAAGAGAAACTGATTTTTTTCACAGAGAAGGCCTTTTCCCAAAGGTTAATTGGACACTGGAGGGAAACTAAACGAAACCAAACAAACTGCCCAAACACCCTAACTGAACAGATCAGCTATTTATTTTGGTGGTTGTTATTTCTTTTGTTTCTTTTGGTTGCTGTTGTCATAGCCCTCTAAGGTGTGGGAGGTAAAAATAACGTATGTGAAATTCCAATCGGCTTTTCAAAAGAAAAAAAAAAATTACAAAAATATTTCACTTATATTTTAAGGGACCTAAAAGGACATCTGCTGCTTTGTTCAAGATACCTGAAAGGTTAAAACTTCTTCATTTATTCAAGCAATTGGTAGAAGACCTTGAAGTTTCTAAACACGATTGAGTGGTTAAGGACAAAGCTAGAAGTATGTTTTGAGTTTCAGCATTAAAATACGGTATTACTGGATTTTTAAGTATAAAATGAACTATGAACATTACTTGGGAATTGTTTTTTATATTTAATTTTCTTTTTACAGTAATAATATACTGATAGGAGAAAAAAAACTTACTACATTGATATCTTTTGAGATTTATGTGCTTCGTGTCAATAGTGGATTTATTTACTTTTTTTGTCTCTTAGGGAGATGGTTGAATCCCCTATAGATATACTTATTTTTAGTCCTTTACAAATATTTGCTCTCTTTGTGGACATAATAGTTCTGACAGAGCCATTTCAGGTTGCTGAATTATTTAACTTTTTGGTTTGACCCATCCCATTTTCTTTCCTTCAGCAGAAGACATGAATAAGCCTTCACAACCTGTTATTTAGTAGCATAACTAGCTGGTTTAGAAAATGCTGGCCCATGCACTGTTGGCACATAAAAACCTTACAAATGAGAAAGAATAGTTTTTTCTCTGGTTAAGGAACAGAGATCTGAAAAATGTGCGTTATTATTATAGCCTCTGAAAATGAAGGCAATCCCAGATTTATAACATTATGCCACAGTTCTTAGATGGCACTTAAATAATTAGAGATTAATGCAAAAATGTATCTTTTTTTAAAAAAAAGGAAATGGAAAAAAAATTCATAAACTTGGAGCTTGATCAAAACCTAAATGATTTATTTATGAATTCTAGTGGTGGACTTACTACATTCAAAGTATTGTGCTGCCATGTAGACAATAACTTTCAAAACAAACAAAAATCACATTCAAGCGATGGCCAATATGAGTTGTGTTTTCTATATCTTTTAGATTCCTTGAAGGTTGTATTTAATTGAAGGAAAAGATGTTGTTTTGCATTTGCATTATTTAATATTCATTGCATTTTAGTAGATCCCGAATATTCGTATGTGTCAATAAATAACATACCCAACCACCAAAGTATGAAAAATTAAGTGTTGCTGAATAGGGTGCTATAAATCAAGCCTCCTAGAACTTTTGCAGAAAAGGAAAAATAGCTGGTTTAAGCTTGCTGTGTAAATGCAGATCATTTCCGTCGTCGTAATAGATTATTTCATTTATGACTTACAGCTTTGTCCTAAAGGTGCTCCTTGTGAAGGATGTCCTCAGCCTGGCCTCACCATGCACAACCGCTTGCTACAACTTTTGGGGAAGGGTTAGAATTCTAAAGAGGCTGCTGGCTGAGAGAAAAGTGGTGCTTTACATATAATATTAGCCAAGACTTTCCTAACACGTTACGCATTTCTTTCTGAGACAAGTCTCCTTAATGCCATCTTTATCTGCTACACGATGCATGAAATCTACTTTCTGTTTTAGAACTGCGGCTGACCCCCGACCCCACGAGTGATGCCACAATGTGACCTTTCTATTGTCATCAGCTTTCATTCTCCTGAAAATTCTATGAATTTTTATTACAAGTTTTTTTAAACCAAGCTGAGGCTTCAACAAATTACTTGACACAGATGAGATGAAGTTGTTGAAGTAGTGTTAGATAAGTTTTACAGCCAGCATGTGCACTGCTGAACAGTACAAAGCCAGTGTCCTACAATGTCATACACCAGTAACTGCTGAGCCTACTATTGGATAAATACATCATTTTATGGAACATTGATTGTTCTATAAACCCAATGGAGTATTATGCTCTATGATCAAACCATTTAGATTGTGTGTAGAGCACAGAAAATGCCATATTCAGGATGGTACTAAAAGTGCCATTTGTGTATTTTATGGATGTCATTACGGGGGAAACTTCTCTCTGTAGGCCCTGTTTACTGCAAAATTTTTTAGTCTGTAATGACATTTTTCATTCACAACGTATGCCTTCAAGAGAGGGGCCCTTGTTTTATTTGTTTCATTCGGGTTTACTGCACAAATCCTGTACATTTTAATTAAATGTAAGCTTAACAAAAGAATAAGGTATTTATTCTGTGGGGAACAAATGATGACAGTAACAAAAGAATAAAACAGACACACAAAAGAAAGTCAGGTATTGAGTAAAAGAGAGGGAAAAAGGTACTAAGCCCTATTTGTAGTTTCCCAGAAGCACATTAAACATCAAAGCATTTCTTTTAGCCCTATTTCGGGAGTTTGTGGTCGCTGAGAATTAAAATAACCTGCGAATATGGATTTAATGTCTAAAAAAACCTGACATTTTCAAATAAAAAAAAATCTAACAGTCGCTCAGGACTCCAACTGATAAATAATGGCTCTGCTGAAATGACAGACTTCTTGGAAAGAAACCAATTCTGTGATCATTGCACCCCTAGATATGAAACACCTCTTTACAAATTGTCTGAATATGAGCTCTTGTATCATTATATTTTGTCATTTTAATGCCTATTTGTGTATCTTTTTAATTTGCAATGACATGCAATCAGCAACAAGTCCACTTTTCCTAATATTAATGTGGGCTTGTATTGCAGCTTATGTTTGCCATGTCAACCAACACTTACCCTTCTCTTTACCCGGTTTTTAAGAGGGGGCAAGAGACAGGCTGGATTTAGTAGGACAACATGATTTGTTGCTACATATGGTCCAATAATGCAACATGTTCCTTAAATACATAAAAATTCCTACAAATGTAGTGCTGGATAACAGCTTTCTGTTATAGAAACACGCTGTTCCAAAGGCGAAATAGCAGCTAAGCCTCCAAATATGTTGTTTTTTAAATATCTTCCTTACTTGGCTTTTCACTGTTAAAACAAAAGAAAACCAGTAAAATCTGCAATTCATATTTGCCATGAAAAATCACTGAAATTGAAGTTGATGTTCCCAGTAAATTCTTGGTCATAGTCCAGTTCAAATTTAAAGTTACAGTAGATCCACATTAGTTTAAATGACACTTGAACTTCTACACAGCTCAACATTAATTCATTATAGTTGAAATGGAAGAATCTTCAGTGGGTGAATCTTTTACAATCTGATTGAGGCTGTTACATTTTATAGGAGCCATTTTTCAAAGCAGTACTGACAGCACTCGAAGTTATTAAATTGCTGAATCAAAAGATGGACCTGCAATCGCATTTATGAACTGTGATGGAATAGCTGGGGTTGCACTGAACTGAGGTTAAGATGTTGGTGTAGTTAAGCTTCATCACACCCCTTAGTGACAGCAGTATTTACCCATGTAGTTTACTTTAATGGTCAGGAAGTGGCTTAACTCACCTCTGGATTCAAATAGATTAAGTAAGCAGTCAGAATGGCATAATTATCAGTGCTGCGAGGGATTCACCGGATAGCTCTTCACCCAGGAGATTTCCCATTCAATTGCACAGAAAAGCCTGAAGTTGCATAGATTCACGGGTACAGAACAGCATTTATTTGAGGAGATGAAAACAGGATGATTTTCCCTTTTCCTTCCCCTCCTCAGACCGGAGCTTCTCCTCTGTGCAGCACTGCTGTGTCCCATACATAAATTATCATGATCTTAGGGGAAAGATGTCATGATTTTGCTGTGCGTGTGTGAAAATTATGATCGTAGAGTTATTTTGATTTTGGAATCCTGTGGAAAATGCATGATTTGTGGAGTTATTTTGATTTCGTGCCACATCACTGCCAGGCTCCTCTTTTATCATGTCAACAAAGCAAGATTCCTGTGAGAATTAATTACTTCTACTCTATTATAAAATGTGGAGGAGCCAAGATAATTGTCATTTTATGTTGATTTCCCTTTCTTATTTTTCTGCTCTTTGGGGGGTCTTGTGAATGTCAGTGCCTACAGAGAGCACAGGAGAAGTGGGGATAAGAACCAGTCATACCACAGAAAGCTTCCCTCTTGCCTGTGCCTGACAAAATGTACTTCAATTGCATGTACCTGATTTATCATGCAACATCACTCAAAAACACTCTCATACTTTTTACTGTTAATTTTCTTTTCCAAAGATAACCTGCCTTGCAAACTAAGATGGAGAAAGTTGTAGAACAACAGTTCAGACTTGTGAAGGTGATTTGCAACCTTTCAGCTTAACAAAATTACTCCCTGTGATTCAGAGTACAGTTTTTCACCAGACACTGTAATAGAAAAAAAGATAGATGGATGGATGGATGGATGGATGGATGGATGGATAGATAGATAGATAGATAGATAGATAGATAGATAGATAGATA
>JAOEGS010007359.1:54394-74414 GCA_025447755.1 Corythornis vintsioides | reverse complement strand
GATAGATAGATAGATAGATAGATAGATAGATAGATAGATAGATAGATAGATGCTAGCAAAAGCTCTGTCTTTTATGCCTTGGTGTTATCTTGGAATATTAGCTTGATACACACCTTAGCACATCATGTTGCCAGGGGCTGCAAGATGTCAGGTACTCAGTCTCAGAGTAACACAGCTCCTGAAGTGTGAACTTACCTTTAAGCAAATGTTCTCTGGGTTTCAGAGCCCAGTTTAGTTTTCTGTGGGATCAGGGCCTGACAGCTCTCTGCTTTGGGTTCAAGAGTCCTCTTAGATCAGCTTTAGTATCATTTTCTTGGCCTCTTGTGTTCAACAAAGCAAGTTCACTTGGAAGTGTCTTGGTGGCTTGGAAAGTACAGTGCTGGCTTGAAATTTGACTTAAGAGTCATTTTTTTTCCTTCCATGTTATCCTAAACAAGAAACAGTGTTATGTATATTATTGGTAAGATGCTAAAGCTCTTATTCTAGAGATGTGATTTCAGTTTCTATAGGTGAATTTAGAGTGTGGATGTGGGTTTTCTCAACAGCATGGACTTAATCAGCCTTCACAAGACCCATCTGGCATTAGACCTTCACCTAGCTCTCAGTGTCCAGGACCCCCTCTTTTCTCTGAGCACTGGTTGTGGCCCAAAGCTTACTTCCCATCACCTGCAGGAGCTGCAGAGGTCCATCAGGATGGCACTCCCATGGAAAGACAGTGAATGCCAGAGCTTTCTACCATGGACAGACACAGAGGTGGTCACAGGGTGCTTTCAGTTTTGTCTTCCCAACAATGCTGACAGCAACCATGCTTTGAGGATGGAGGGCTCAACTTTGTGCAGCTGAGGGCACCATTTGCTTTTCTGAAGCTTTATTGTTAGTGTTGAGAACTGAGAAGTAAACCTTCAGTGACCCAAAACCAGACTGAGTGTCAGAGCAAGCAATTAAAATGTAGAAGTTACTGGTGTTTTAATTTGTTAATTGAATTCATGTAGAAATAATTAAGAAGTGTTTCTGGATGATATTTTATAGAATACCCTGCTTAAGGTAAGACAACTACCAAGTGTTTTCTCCAGGTAACTAGTCTAGCAATGGAGTCAGTCGGGTGTGCTAGAGAAGATGCTAGGTGGGAAATGAAGGGGAAGACAATGGCATCAGAATGACAACATGGCAATTACCTTGCCAACAAAAGCAGGGTATTAAGAAGATCAGCCACAATTTTTCACACCCAGATATGTTTAATGTAATATATGATCCTAAAATTCATTACTGAAGTACTGAAATATCGCCAATAGGATCTTCTATAAAAGATGTGTTAATGGCTTTTAACTATATACTGTATTTATCTGGACTTTTTTATACAGCATATTTTTAAAAACACATTTAAATTGTTAATAGGATGCAGAATTGTTAAACTCAGCAATTATTTCAACCTGTAAATATGTTATTTGGAAAAAATGCAAATTGGTTTTGTCTGCTTGCTCATTTTATCTGTGTTTTCTGCCAGTGAAATCTAAAAATTGTCGAGGTATTTTTTTACATTTAAGCTACAATTTGTTAAAGTTGTGAACTGATATTTGCCGTGATACCATGTTTACAGTGTATTTTATCTTGTAGGCATAGTGTCCAAGTCCTATGAGTGCCGACTGAAGGGGCAAGGAGCAACCTTTGTGGAAACTACGAGTCCTTTTACTGCAGCAGCACTGGGAGAGGTTTCTCCAGTTAAAGAGAAGGCCTTTCGTGGCAGTAGAAGACAGCCAGAGTCACCTGAAGAAGTTCAGCAAGTTATTATTATTCAAGGATATGATGGTGACTTTGCAATTGATGCTTCTGTGGAAGAAACAGCAGCAGCTACCCTTCAGACTCTGGCAATGGCTGGTCAGATGGCCAGGGTGGTCCATATTACAGAAGATGGGCAAGTCATAGCTACAAATCAGAATGGCTCCCACGTGAGCAGTATGGTTCCAGGGCAGATACTTACTGAGCAGTTAGCAGATGGTGCAACACAGGTGGTAGTGGTTGAAGGAACAGGAACTGATATGGAGGAGACTGTTCAGATAGACACAGTTCCTGACTCCAGTAGCACTGTACTGCAGCAGATAATGCGACAAGAAGTTTTAGATGCATCTGAAGCTACAGTCCATCCTCCAGACTCCTCCTCAGCATTAGATGCCCTGCTTTGTGCAGTAACAGAGCTGGGTGAGGCAGAAAACAAATCTGGACTCCTTGACAGATGCAGGTCTAGTCAAAAAGATTTCTTGCAAATGCCAAACCCAGACACATCCAGTGTTCCCAGTGATGCAGAGGGACAAGAAATACAAATGTTCCACAAAGTTCAGGAGGCTCAGGAAGATACTGAACCTATGGAAGTAGTGACGCAGGTCATGCACCCATCGGCTATAATTGCATCTCAGGAGAGAGCTCAGGCTGCCTTCAAGAAAATGGTCCAAGGTGTATTACAGTTTGCTGTGTGTGATACAGCTGCAGCCGACCAGCTGATGAAAGAAGGTGTCACTCAGGTCATTGTAAATGAGGAGGGGACTGTGCATATGGTAGCTAGAGAAGGCTCTCAGATAATTATGCAGGAAGCTGGTAGCCACGCGCTCAGTGTCCAGAGCGAGCACGTGGATTTAGTGGAGTCGGATGGGGAAATATCACAGATTATTGTCACAGAAGAAATAGCTCAAGCCATGGTTCAGGGTTCTGATGGCAACTTCTCTGAAGGTGCAACCCACTACATTGTCACAGAATTGCCACCAGACATGCAGGAGGAGCCTGGTGTGTACTCACATGCTGTGATAGAGACAGCTGGGTCTCCAGAGATTTTGCAGGCTGGTGCTGCTATAAAAGCAGAATCTGTATCCCCTGACAGAGCAGGAGAACAGTTAACAAGCATGGTCATTTATACAGAGGGTGGCTCACAAGTAATTCAAGGCCAGAGAGATGATAACGAAGTATAGGAAGAATGAAGAGCTTCATCTCCTAGGATGGAAGCAAAGCAAAGCTGGAAATTACCAGACCCACTGAGGCACTGTATTCCTGGAATATTTTCTATAAAACCTTCTCAGTGATACATCCTCCTAAGCCAGATATCAAATACACACCCTGCGGGAGGTAAAGGTCAGATACTAGGAGGAGTTCACTGAAAAGGATAGTACAATATTGTTTCAATAGCTCTAAGAATTATTATATTGAATTATTATAAAATAAGTATATTAAGGTACAAAAGAGTATTAAAAGCTCCCCCCCCCCCAATAGGTATTGTTCTGTTCAGTGCTTGCTTTGTTGTTGGGTTTGGGTTTTTTTTAATGTTGTTTATCTCAGGGTGTTTCCCTGCCTTATGTCATTTTTGTCTAACATAATCACGGGAATAAAGTAATTCCATTTATGTGTATGTTTTGTGCACAGATAAATAAGCAAAAAAAATACAAACCCCACAATAACAAGATTAACAGGTAAGCTTACGTATTGTAATCAGTGCTTTTTCTTTTAAAGAAGAACAGGTGACATTTTTCCTCTATCATCTTTTCTGTCTGAAAATATGTCATTAATATAAGTATTTTTTGCATCTGAATTCAAGTTTTTCATAGTAGCTTACTCTAACATGGTGTCGCATAGGACCTTCCCTGAAGAAGAGCTCTAAAAAGCTACACTTCAGAAATTTTTTTTTTATACATTTTCAGGAAGAAGAACTTGATGGCTCTAACTTCCACTTAATTTTAGATGAGAGTCCTATATAAGAAATATACATTATTTGAAGAAAAAAAAATTGTCTTTGTCAGTGTTTTGCTTTTCTTATAAATAGTGCTTCATATAAATACCATTTTGCAGTTCATTTTGTGAGCGACTTCTGAAATGTTATGGGGGTTTTTAAAGAGAATTCTGACATTGACATTAACAAGTATATAAAAAAAAAGGTGACCTTGTATTTCTTCTTTAGTCCAGAATGTCAGTTATTTACTTGTGGATATACTGCAATTGGTCAATGCAAGTTCATGTTGAAAAGATTTGTTTCATGATACAACTGGTCTTGTTTCTTTAAAATATTGTAAAATATAAACAGGCAAGGTTTGGGGATATTTTTTTTTTTTTGTCTTTCAAATAAAATGTTAGCATTAAAATGAAGCATCATGATTTTTAATATTAAGCAATAAACAGAACTGGCATTCAGCAGGAGCAAACAAATGCTATCTGTTATGTCTGTGCATTTTCTCTTTTCCTTTCTCTAGCTTGCTAGATAGATAAAGATAAAAGAATCTAATTTCTGAAGTGTGCCTCATGCATGCTTAATATAATTGTATAAGTGTTTTGGCTATAAGCCGTGCTGACTCTAGAGATAACTTGGTTTCCTATCATGTTTAATATCTTAAAATTATCAACTGTAAGAAAGTTGGGGTGAGGTAAAACAATAGTTCCTTCCTGAAGCAACTGTTTAAAAATGTATTTTCTGATAGAGCTGCTGAGAAAAGGTGCTTCATTCTGGGGCTTTAAGATCCTGCTGTCTTTTCATCTCTTTTTTATTATTTATTTTATTTTATTTTCCAGGATTTAAGGTTGTGTCTTTGTCAACCCCCCAAAAAAGTAAATTTCAAGTTAGACATCGAGATTCATAATTAGCCGAGTTTGACTTGCTCATCTTTCTTAAAAGTGACAGGCTGTTCACTTACTCTTAAATACTGTCTTCAGCAAACAGTGACAGGATCAACTCCCGTTTGTTATCAGGAAAAAGGTGACCTTTACAAAATGATGGCCCTCTGCAAGACTCTCACAGATGTTCAAAAACCAGAATGTTTTTCAGCAGAAATATTTCTTCTTGATCATTTCTCCTGTTAACTGTAGCCCTGTGGTCTTGCAGCTTGGATGCTAATTCTTTGCTGTGCTTAGTCCTGTATGGCTAACCTTTCTGCTGCAGTACAGGGTGTTGACACTGACATGCTGCAGTTTACCATTTGTGATTTATTTAGGATAAATATGTCTCAGGTGGCATTTAATCCTTCATAAAACCAGTGTAGCCTGCAGTGTCAAACCAGCAATCACATTGTATGCACAATGAAAAGAGCAGACCTTTGCATAAAAAAAACCCAAACCAACACAACCAACAGTGGGTAGGTGTTCCCGTACTTGGGAGCAATGGAAAGAATTCACTAACCTACCGTGTGCTGTAATTACCTGGAAGCTCAGGTTAATGATGCTTCTCTCTGAGTGCAGCCCAATCAGGAGAGATAATATTTTTCTAGGGCCTTTTTTTTTTCCCTTTTTCTTCTTTTTAACATGCACTTTAAAGTTAACTTATTAGTGCCCTACAAATGTAAAATTAGAAATCAAGGGTGACATATTTATTCCTGTGCAGACAGCCTGCTTAAGGACTCCACACACCATCTCAACCTCATGATAAAATGCTCTCTACCATACACCAAAAGTTGAGGCTACAGCAGATCTCTCCCAGGGCTTAGGAAACTCATCTCTGGCATTTCTCTCCCTCCCATGCCTGACCTGTCTTGGCACTGTGCCGTATTGTAAACTCCAAGGCAATTATCTGGATGACTCCATGGATCTGCCGGGATTTCCTCTGCCCTGGGGAGCAGGGAAGGAGACATTCTGGTGAGAGTAGCTCCTGAAGAGACCCTGATCACCCAGGATGGCCATGCATAGTGCTGGCCAGGGGCATGGTGTGTTGGGGAACAGGCTCAGGGGCAGCAGGAGCCCTTTGACCCACTGTCAGAGCATGTTAGAAGAACTTGTGCAGTGGGTCTGGGAAGTGTAGAGCCCAGGCAGCCATTCACTCCTGAACACCTCCTCTTTGGTTTGAACACCCTCAGCTGCCTTCAAGGGCTACACTGTAGTGGAAGTGGCTATTGAGAGTGCAGTATTCCTGTGTCAGTGGGTTACCCTCTGATGTTCTGGCTGCCAGAGCCATTTGATAGATTTCCTCTTTGTTGTCCATCCCGAGTAAGCATTAACAGCATTGGATGATGCTGTGACAATGCCAAGCAGGTAAAAATGTGTTTAGGAAACATTGAACAAGTATGCAGGCGAAAACAACAACAAAAAATTAAACCAAACAACAACCGTAAGTGAACAAAAGAACTCCTAAGTGCAAACAAAACCAGAGGCAGAAGAGATGTTTCTGGCAAAAAGTTTCACCTTCCATTTCTTAAGAATCAGATGCACCTCCTGAGGCAACATCTCTTGGCCCCTGCATTCAGGCTCCATCTTTGGGGAGAAATGGGAGATAAGAGATAGCTGGAATCTATTTCCTCTTGGAGAATTTTTTCCTATAACAAAAACAAAACAAAAAGAACGCAAAACCCAAAGCAACCCAAAGTGCCCACAGCTACATACCATTCTGCCTGACTACCAGCCGCACTTGCTATGGAAGCAAGATGAGACGGAGCCAATGGCTGATGTGCTAAGGTATACACATGTGGGTTGTACAGAGTGCTGCAAGCACTTCTGTCATTTATCAATTCTGCTTTCATACCAGAAGTTTTAGCTGTGAGTCCTGGAAGAAATATATTTGTGATCTTTGTGGACAGTGGATTCAGCTGGTGTATTCGCTGTAGGTATCTCTGCACCTCAGGCTAGCGCTGTACTGAACCTGAGCTTAAAATGCAGGTGAGTCCCCTTCAGAAAATCACAGGGATTGAGAGCTGGGTTGGAGCTTTTGGCAGAGCAGCACAGTGAGCTGGCTCTGTGGTAGGTTCAGGCCTTGGATAGCAACTGCTGGGATTTTTTTCCAACTTTTACCTGATCAGTAGCCTTCCCAAGCATAAAAGCTGTAAACAGCATTTAAAAAAAAAAAAAAAAAAAAAAAAAAAAGAAAAGGATAAAGACAAAACCACTCTTGAAATGTGAAACAAAGTTAGTTCTAGTGAGAGGATTAAGTAACAGAAAAAAGGTCGTTCATTTGGCAAAATAAAAAAGAGCTCTGAGTTTTCACATTTTACTGTGCAATATTAGCCCATAATTTAAGATAGCACATGGCTCACTTAAACAGCCTACCCCTGTTCCATCTTGTTGAAGAATACAATTCGTTTTCTACTCCTCTAGGGTGATATCATTTTATATGAAGAAAAAAGTTAGCTCAGATGGCAGTTATATGTTTCGGAAGCACCTTCTAATCAGGGATTGGTGATTCATTATTAGCTTCAGCAGGCGATCCATCTGACATGTAAGGGGAAAAAATTAGCAGCTGTCACTGCATGATGAGTTAATTTCCTGATAGGCCTGACACTGAAAAGCCATTTGGAGACATGGAGATGGCTGATGAGAAAACCTGGTGCTGGTTTATAATTGGAGAGAAAGAAAGGGCAGGGAGAGAGAGGGAGATGGGGGAGGGATGGAGGCTAATCTACAAGTGGGGATGGATGGTTGTGTATTTACTAAATAGACTACTCCACAATATCCCCGTTACCGTGCGTACACACCTCGGTGGTTAAGTGCTAAGGAATGGGGCCTTTCCTTTTCCTTCTGTCACGTGTCATTATTTCTAGTCACTTGTAATTAGTACTCCAGACGATGCTATGCCTGCTCCAGCCCCGGGTGAGTGGGGTACAAGCAGCGATTGGGTTATCTCACGGTGACATTGAAACCTGACATTTTAGTGGAAAGGGGAGAAAATGACGCTATCCCTTTAATGGTTCTTGCTGCAATTTTCTTAATTGCAGCTTGAGATTTCAATCAATCATACAAAAATAAACTTATCTGAAACAAATATTGCTAAAACTTCCAAGGGCACAATTGCAAATGATGAAAGGGTATGCAGAGAAGTCTCTTGTAGAGTATGAGGAAATATGCTCTTCAAAATAGATAAGCACATGCTTCTCTATTTATCCTTTGTAAGGATGGTAAGTAAAACTATGGAGAAAATAGGCATGCAGGACCCAAATATAGTCCATTGTAGAATCTGCCTTTTGTGTGTAATAGGGATAGCAGCACAGAGTAGTCCTTTATTTTTATTAAATAAAGCTAATAGACAGCCCTTGGCCAAAGACTAGTTTCTTCTGTGTCTCTGCATGTTTGGTCCTTCTTTAAAGGACTACTTGTTTTAAGCTACTTAAATCAGGTATTTCATATACCCAGAAAAGGAAGCCAGGTTTTTCTTTAACTGAAATTGAAAAAAAAAAAAAATAGAACAGGAAGAATATTTTTAAATTATATGTTTCAAATTGGTAGAATATAATAATGGGATTTTCATCATCATCATCATAAGATAACTGTGATTGGGAAAAGCACAAACCAGTAAGTTCCACCAATATAATTTGTGCAAAAACAGCTTTGCCTTTTATCCATTAGGATGCTCTTAAATTATGATCAAGGCTTTGGGAGCAGTGGTGGAGGGGGGGAAGATCCACAGCAAGCAGGTAGATCCAGCATGTATCATGCAACTGAAATGTGACAGATGACTACTACAGAAGCTGGGATTATGTCCTGCAACATAACAGGACACCTGACCTTGTTTAAAACACATTCTTGTCCTCTGGCAGCAACACATTTATCAAGGCTGTGTTGAATGACCAGTTGTAATGTGTAGTCCTGCCCTGGAGGTCAGCATTAACAGAGGACCATCAGGTTCTGGGAGTTTCTACTTAGTAAGAATAGCAAACCTCTGGGCAGCAATAGCTTAATTTTAAGGTGGCTCTTCTCCATAGTCCCCCAACCTCTCATCACTCTTACAGCTTTGAATCCTCATTCCTTATTGCAGCTTTTCCACGTGTTGGTTCAGTCTCTGGGATGTTCTCCACACAGATTCCTGTCACCAGTTTGCCATGTTTGGCAGTGACCAACCTGGATCTGAAAGAGCAGGAGAACAGGTGATTGGTTTGTTGCATCCGTTAGTACACAAGCATCTGTGAGCTTGGAGATCCATGCCATGCTCAACAGATTTTTGAAAGACATACAGCTCCTGAGGAAGGCTGGTTGGGTAAGTTAAGTGTCACTAGAGGACATCTGGTCAGACAAAGGAGAATAAAAAATTGAGGAAATCCAAGGGAGGTGGTAGAGCCTTTGATTCTTAGTCTGCTAGGAACTGAGTTTGATGAAGAACTTGTGAAAGCAGAAATTAACTGAATTACCAGGAACCAAAAGCAGTGATGGCTCACATGTAACAAAGCCTCACACACCAGCTGAGAGGCAAGGAGCAGACAAAACAAGAAGACAAAATCTGGTACACTCAGTACTTTCCAGTACATAGCCACAACTTAAATCCAGCACCCTTTCCCTCTCTGCTCTCCCCAACTTCTCCAGCAAAGCACGGGGCAGAAACAAGGACTTTGTTAGCCATGTTCAACTGCCCCTGCTGTGCCACACAGGACAGAGTGTCTGGCCTGAAAATCTGACCACAGCAAGTTCAGTGCTGCAGGTGGGTGGCTTCAGGTCAGGAATGGGCTTCTGGTGCGGCAATTCCTGCATGGGGAGTGTCATGGTGTAGGGTCAGAACAGCCCCTTAGAACTATAACAGCCACTATCTGTTAACTCCCCACTCTCCTCAAAGGGAAAGGGAATAAAGGAGAGAGATTTGGCAATTAGAAAAGGAAACTAGAACTGCTGTAATGAAAATGAAACTAATTAAAAAGGAATAAATACAAATACATACAAAACCAGTATTGAACCAAACCACTGATGCTGTGGAGCAGGCACCAGGAGAGTCCCAGACTGGGCCCAGCAGCAGACAGGAGCTGTGTTTAGGAGCTGGATTCTGGTACCAGATTCAGGAACACACAGATCAGGATCAAAGACAGAACAGACACAGTGTCCCTCAGATGCTGGTCATGGAAAAAACGAGGAAGGAGCTAGAAGAACTGAGTAGTGGGACCCTTGTGATCCCACAGCTTTATACCAAATATGATTAATGTGGGCTGGAATTCCTCATTAGTCAGTTTAAGGTCACCTGTCCTGGCTGCTCCTCCCTGTTCAGGAGCTGGATTCGGATACATTCTGCACCCCCTCCAATGTGGTGCAGAAGACCCAGCAGGGACTTGGTCTGCACCCCAACCCTTGGCACTAACTCTAACCATGGGGTACTGTCACTGCTGGGAGCAGCCACTGCATGTGCAAACACACTGCTGACTGCAGACAGTGCAGTTAGTTAGAAGAACTGAGATGAAAAGTAGAATGACTGAGCAGAATTAGCTCTGTTCTCACTCAAACCTGGACAGGGAGACACCCACACAGAAGACATCCAGGTAGGATGGAGAAGCAACAGGGGAAGGAAAGGACTCATTTCTGTTGCAAATAAGGTCTTTGCTAGTGGATGTCTTATGCTGAGAGCGTTTCATGATTTTCTCCTGCATCCTCCTAAGCTGCTTCAACCTGCCAATGTGTTCCTGTGTTGCTGGGGTGTGGAACAGGTTTGTGTTTTCTGCTCAGCATATGGTGGTGACTGCTGGTGTTTGGTAACTGTGAAATGCAGATGCCCAGCTCTAGGAGGATTTTTCCTTTGGTAGGGACATCTGGCCATCCTCTCAGCCTTGCTCTTTCTTCTCATTTTCGTTTGCAATCTGTAAGCCTTGACTGTGAATTTGCAAAGCAAATTGTTCAACTGATTTATTCTTCTGCTTTGATTCAAGGTTAAGAAGGAGTCAGCAGAGGGAAGCCTGGGGTTGTGTTTGCATCTGGAGACTGCAACAGAGATGTACAAGTCCCAAGACCAACACCTGCTATTGCCAGGGCAGCAGAATGTCTGGAGCTGTTGTGGCACTTGGAACAGAAGGCAATGGCACTGTGGCTTGTCAGCAGTCTGGTGGGGATGGCAGGTGAAGGGAAACCTAGAGAGATGCATCCAAAACTCCAGGATGGCTGCCTTGCTTTGGCTTGGAGCAGCTACATGCTGTCTGGGGTGCTTCTGCTCAGACTCCTGCCTTAAATCCTTATGCAAGTTATGATGATAAAATTTAGGGATAGTGGGTCCTGCAGATATTTAGAGCAAATTGAAGCAGGATTTTCCAGGATCATTCTTTCTAGTAGCTGGGAACTTGGATCAGTGGGAGAGCTGCTGAGTAACCTGGTCACTGCTCCCCCTGGTCTTCTGTCTCCCTTTTTGACACTATTTTCTGTCAATTCCATGAGTGAATTTCTTGTTCCTGCTGGTAAAGGGCTTGCTGCACGCATGGTAATCCTGCCAGCTGACCACTCCACTACTGAACTGTGTGTCTTGCTGTGTTGTGATGTGATCTGTGATAGATCGATGATGTGGACAAAAGCCTGCTGCTGAGGAGCAGCAGCCAAGGCATTCAGGCAACATGCTTGTTGAAGTCAGCAAGAGAAGATCACCAAACTAATTTGCTCTTACAGTCTGTTGATGTCTGACTCCAAGATACAACAAAGTGCTAACACAGCAGAAATTGTTATGACTCTGCTCTTATGCAGTGGGTGCTCGTTTTGTCCTCATTCCTCGTCTCCATTTGCTAGGCCTTCCTACTAGAGAGATGAAAAATTACCCTTCTCCAGTGGCAAGTTCCCAAAGCCCCTGCACAGAGGCAGGGATTCTTCTCCTCTCATCTTCTCAGGGGTTTTAATGTCTGAGCAACTCCTTCCTCACTTGAAGCCTCAGCACCGTGAGTGAGGCTCCTGCCCAAGCAGCCCCGCTGTGGTTTGGCTGTAATGCCAGTGGGTGGCCGCACCCCATCACCCCCTGTGCACTGAAACATGCCAGGGATGTTGTGTGCAGGGGCTCACAACACGCAGCTTTGCAATAATTTCTCTTGGTGCTTTAGTGGGTGGCCCTATGGCTATTTTATTCTGTGCTGTTGAAAGTCTGTTTCAGAGGCAGGATGAGTCATTTTCGATGAACGTTTCCTCTGGTACTTGTCACTCTGGTATCCAAGTGCCTCCCAGTCCTTCACGGCTTTGTCCTCCTTTAGCCCCACTAAGGTAGTATGAGGAGGTATTTTTCCTCTTCCACAGATGAAGAACTACAGATTGCAGAGAAAGATCTCCAGGCATTTGGGAGACCCATTGGAGATAACAGTCATTATCTTTCCAAAGTTCTTAGACTTTGGTAAGTGGGGGGAGATCCCTGCTGTGGAACCATCATATCTCTTTTCTAATGTTTCACTGTGGCCTTTGGTGCCTATTGTAGTGTTGCAGTGTGTCAACTGTGCTGTGTTGAGTGTGCACAGTGTACCCACAAACCAGATACTGGGACTGATGTGGACATCAGTAAGAAAACAGCATTTCTTACTTGGCTCTGCCATGCACTATCTCTTCTCCTGACCCCTGAATGTTCCTGTTAGCTTTTGGGGGGTGGGGAGGGAGGATTCTGCTGCTGATATGTAATAGCAAATTTCCTCTTCTGTATATGAAGCACAGAGTTCATATGGATATTAAACATATAGGCAATGATACTGCACGGGGTTGTTTCTTTTGGGTGTATAGGATCCTGCACAAAGGGCAGAGCCAGGCTTTGACCGTTCCTGCAAGGAGAGCCTCAACTGACCTGCCAGCCATGGTTGCTCAAGGGATGCACACACCCAGCCACGCAGAAGAGAGCTGTCCCATCAAGCAAGTGGCAGCTCACAGGGCTTTTTTCTCCTGCAATTCCAAGGGGATGAGCACAGCTCATTGCAGTAATAGGTGGTGATGGGGAGTCATCTGGTTGCCCAGTGCGCAGTCGGTGTTAATTCAAAGTGAAGCACCCGGTTCTGCTGTGCCAGACACAAATGTGTGCACATTGGGAGGCACGTGTGGGAGATCTGTTTTCTTTGTCCAAGCAGGTTTCTAAGAAAGCTCTTTTGATAATCAGCCTGAAAGCTTGCTGAAGTGAAAATTAAACCACTTTAAAATCCTGTTATGGAAACATACCCATCACAAGCAAGAGCTGGATTTCTGCAGTTACCACCCAATAAATTCATGATGCTCAGTTCTGATGTCAGGCCAGCTTTACCTTGTGCATGTCCTCTGACGTCTGGTTTTCCAGTTATGAACTGCAGTAATTGTGATCAATCAGGCTTTATGTTCACTCGCCATGAGCTGGTTCATTAATGAATCTGCATCCCATCTTCATTTTTTCACAATCTCATCAAATCTCTTCCAGATCCTGTTTACATTAAATTTTGTTTGCAGCACACTTTTATAATATCATCCAACTTGGAATTCCTGATTCTGCACCAGTTCCTCAGAATAAGTCCCCAGTATACTGAATAACAACACATTCCTGGAATAAAAGAAAAATTAAAACATGAGAGCTTTCACCGAAGTGCAAAGACAAGTCATTGATTTCTAAATGATACTATCCTTACAACTGAGACAGACAATTTTTTTCAAAACCTTTTCTGTATATGTGTGTCTGTATGTGTGTGTATGTTTAAAGTCTAGAATTGCCTTCCTGTGGATGCTTTAAACAATATCATGTACTTTTCTCCTTAGCATTGTACATTTTCTGTTTTGGGCACATGGGTTTTATGAATATTTGGCTTGACTGGCTAAAGACATCAATGTGACATGATGCAATGTGTTATTAATGTCTCAGATCAAATGCAGAATAGAGAGAAAAAGCTTTAGAATAGAAGTTTATTAAAAACACATACATACAGTCTATTCTAAATGGAAAAAAAAAAATCACTAATGTTCCCCTGTTGCATCAATGCCAGAACATTATGTTTGCAAATAAGAATTTAGCACTACAAAGACAATGCCCTAGATTAACTAAGATCCCATTTCACAAAACCCTATGGCAATAGTCTGCAACATCAGTCACAGGAGAAGATATAACACAGACGCATTTGTGCCCTCATGCAGCTGAACTGAAACAAAACAAAGAGTGAATTAGACTGAATATCTTACTGTGTGCAACGTATTGTACAACAAGGCACCTTTGGGAATGTGTCACAGGGTTTGGTAAATTGAAAACAAAATAAACAGATCTATGGGAATAAATAACATCATATTAGATGTCTGCTGCATGTAGACTACATTATCTTACAGTCACAACCAGGCTTCAGTTTTTCCACTAGTTTTCAATGCCTGTGAAAAGGAGAGAATCTGGAACCTCTGCAAACAAATGGTTAGAGCTGGGTGTAGGGCAGAGGGAGGGACCCCACCACCCTCTGCTCGCCTGCTACACATGCACATACATGTTCATACCCCCTATCTTACTCTCAGTTCCACATGATTTCAGGCAAATGAGAGACCAGTTTGTCCTTTGCTGCTTTGCACACATTAAGTCAGAATTGCCATTCCTGGCCCAGTGTGCTGAGAAGAGATGTTTCCCCCCACACAATGGTCTCCCGTCACTGTTTGGGTAAGATGAGTGCTCTGGCTACCCGGGTTGCCTCCAGCCCCATGTGCCTGGCTGCTCCAGCCAGTATCATTCCAGGGGCTCCTGCAGACCCTGACAAAAGCACCGGCAGGTGGCTGGAAGGGTTTGGTGTGCCCAGGAAGAGGGATGAGGCACTGCAAGGACACCTGATCCTGACACAGCCACAAAGCACACAACTTCAGACGTAGCTGTGCAGAGGAAGGTACTTTTCCGAGTTCCATCTCTAATTACAGCCAAATTTAGTTGAGGTATTGAAGGCATTTTTTTTTTATTCTTGATCCATATGGGGCCAAGGTCTGCTTCCAAGTACGTGGGTGAAACCCCACTGATTTCAGCGAGATTGCTTGGATGAACTGAACTTAAAAGATCAGGCCATATTTATCTCAGCAAAAGTTCAAGCCAATTCATTTTCTCTCCCTTTCTCACTGTGTTTTGCTTAGCTTGTAGTAGAGTAAAAGGAGCACATATCTCAGAGGCGGCTTTTTAAATATAAAATTCTCTTTATAACCCCAGACCAATATGTCATTCTGTGATTACAAAAAATGTCCTTTTCTCAAAGAATATCCTTCTGAAGCAAATATTGGCTTTATCCTGTCTGAGATCTAAGCACCAGCCTTTGAAATCACGTATATCAGAATAAGGCATAGATCCTCAACAGAGCAAAATGATGGCCTCCAAATTGTTATTATTCCAGTCAAAAGCCTATTTTTTACTTTTAAATAGCAACAATAACCCTTGAGATGAAATGCAAAAATAACAAGGAACACAGAATAAAAACAATATTTTAATAAGTTTTTAGTCTGAACAAGTTCAGGAAGAAGTTGGTGGAAATTTTAACATTCAGGTAATTGATATTCTTGACTCCACAAACTAAAGTCATTCTGGCTTAGGGATGAGAACAGGTCCCTCTTTGCTCTCCACAGATGTGAGTTCAGTTCCATCAGTGGCCCTTTTCCAGGAGCAGGGGACACCTCACATGGCCCTGTTGGGCTAATGTCCTCGTTATTTTTATTTCCTTCCATCTCCACTTGTAAGAGGCTGTTTGAGGCACTATTTTTCATGTTTGCCCAGGGATGTTCTGTTTACAAATGGTCAAGACAGCTGTTTTTTGTTATCTATCTAAATTTTGAAATGTAGTTCACATGAGAAAGAACTTAAGGTCTTCTTTAGGCCAGCCTTGAATATACTCCCTCTTTCATACTCATCTGCAGTTCCCCCTAACCAGCTCAAAAACTGGAGGCCTGTTTCTGACCTTATCTGCAGATCAATATGTTCCCCTTTGAGTTCCTGAATCCATCCAGGCATTTTTAATTTGATTTCTCTATTCACACAGCCACAACGAGATGAGAGAAAGATGAAGCTGACAGCTCTCATAATCGGCACTCATTTTCTTCCACCAGCATGTCAAAATTGCATTTCCATATTTCTTTCCATTAGTGTTTTACCTGAAGGCTCATGCCAGTGTGGTGGACTAGGACCAACTTCAGGACTGGAGCAGGTACATACACTAGGACCAAAAGCAGCACTGCTGAAGCCTGTTGTGTTTGTTCAGTGGCTACAAGACAACTGTGCACCCAAGTATTCTGTAGGGCTGGGATTTAGCACACTGTGCTTTCACCTCTCACTGCTCAGAAACACATCAGAGATAGATAGCTGGTGGGGATGCAGCTCTGTAGTCCCTCGTGGCGGGAGAGGGAGAAAAGACCAACTCTCACTAGTTAGATTTTATGTGTAGCCAGTTATAACTTTCCATGACCCTCATTCTATGCCCTGGACTTTGTGTTGTGACCACACTCAGGAGAGCAGCTGCACCTCTGACTCGCACAATAGCATACAGTGTTATGTGGGACTTGACCTCTGTGGCTCTGCTTAGCCCTTGATGGACTTGGGTATGGGAAGGGTGAAGGAGGTAGGAGCTCCTGCTGTAAAGATCAGAGGCCACCTTGTCCATCCTTCTTCTTTTCCTTTGAGTCTCCCCATCCATAAATTGTGAATTTATCTTGATGTAGCTGGTTTGAGGAAGCACCAGGTGGTTGATCTGTTCCTGAGCCAGCTTGGTAGGTCATGTAGCTCTTGCCTTAGCTGTACAGAGCTGGTCGCGACACACCAGCTGCTTACTGTGCAATGTGTTTGTCACAACACATCTGTCACCCTTGGCTTGTCTCCTTTCTTCAACTAGGAAGGGTTTCAGGTCCACAAGTCACCAGAGAAACTGTAGGGCTGTGAGGGAGACAACCCCTAGCAAAGGGAAACAGGGAGTTTGTCCTTTAGCTTCCCAGAGGCCACAGTGTGTGAGGGCAGATGGGAGGCTGGATGGTGGGTCTCTGTTTGGAGAAGGACCCTCTTCTTTTGCAGGCTGAGCACAGCCTGTGCAGCTGGGGCCGTCCCTTGCCTGCACTCAGGGTCAAAGGCCATTTGAGGTCATGGGCAGAAAGGCATTTTGTGGTTACCCTGCAATCCATGTCCAGCAGCCCTGCGGTGGGGCCGTGCCCACAGACTCTCTGCCATCGCAGGCAGAGCTGTGGAGAGCGCTGCCAGACAGGGTGGCTCTGCATGGGCAGGGCTGGCTGGGAGGAAGGCCTCACACTGTAGCCAGTTCACACCATGTCATCTTCTCATGGCCATGAAACCCAGAACCACTCTTCTGCCACAGCCAATACACCAAAATGCCCTCACCTCAGGTGTGCCAGAGGGAAAACATACTTATTCTTCCTGCACCCTGGTAGGGGCTAACACCCACCATTTATATGGGCAGTATGGCTCAAGAGCACTATTGTTGGAGGGGCTTCTGGCAACCAGCACTGCAAACTTCAACAGCAGTGCCCTCAGGGCTGTCCCATCAGATGGCATGCAGACAGGCAGCTCCTGATGGAGCATACTGTGACTTGGCTCCTTGCTAAGGCTCATGACATGCCACCAAGACATGTCACTCTGAAGCATCAGTACATATGTGGCTGGGCAACATTAGCCCCTCCATGACCACTCTGCTCCTTCATACCCTCTCTGCATGAAAATGGTGTAATATGAATACATATATGGTCTGGAAGACATATTTAAAATGCCTCATGACACCAGAAACTAAAATTCTCCTCCCTTATCTGCAGGATAACACCACTAACACGCACTGTGAGCATAAAGAAGACCTGGATGGCTGTGCATTGTCCCATCTTAGCATGAAGACTGTAAAGTACTACTTGCAGTGAACCAGGAGGTAACCATTTCAAAAGCACTTATAAGATTTAGGAATCCTAATACTACTTATTTAAGGTGATATCATTGTCACTTGAGAGCTAGTTTCCAAAATAACTGAGCTAAAGCTATAGCTGATGAACCTAACTCAGATCAACAAGGTCCAATGACCCTGGCCATCCATCACCCTATACTAAATAGATAAGTGAAAAAACACTTACCTGCTTGAGAGACATTATTTGGGATGCTCTCAGCTTTTGATTTCATATGAGCAATTTGCATATGGCTTTCTGTTTTCAATACCAGAGCCAAAGAATTTATCCTTCCCCAAACCAAATGAAAGGTAAATATTCATAAAACTTCTGTGTGCAAAGGCAGCAGAGAGAATTCAAATGTGTCTGGGAGGAATCTCTTTTATTTTCCTCAGGTACAAATAAAGCACCCCCCCATCCCCTAGCTCCCTCTAGCTCTCCTTTTAAATCTCTTTTTAATGTCTCTCTTTTTACTGCTAATCATTTTTCCCCTTTGCTAATGATGCTAACCTTAGAGCCTGCTGCAAACTGACTTGTTTCATGTCAGCCTCTCTCTATTGCCCACTTTTGTTAAGGCACAAAGCAGGTTTCAGTCTATTCAACGTCAGCTATTTCTCTGACTTGAATGTTACGGTTGCCTATTTCAAAGGCATCTCAAGCCCACAGTATTTCTGCACAGATACCTCTATTATTGTCTGTCATCAGGATACGCTGGGCTCCTCTCCTGCCTCTCTCACCCCCTGCTTCCTTCCTACATTTGTGGCAAAGTCTCTCTCTGCTCTAATAGCTCTCCTGAGAGCAGGGTGAAGCAGGTCTTTACAGAGGCCTGTTAATTTTAAAGGACAAGATTTATATATTAACACCCCTGTGGCAGTCTGCTCCCCGCGCAGCAGACGGTATCCCCACCATTTACCCAGGATTAAAGTGCAAAAAGACTGAACTCGTTCCCTGTCAAGAGCTTCTGAATGATGCCACCTCCCTCCAACTGCCATGAGCGTCCCCAGGTGTCCCCAGGAGGGGCCAAAGCCACAAAGCAGCACACAGGCCATTGCCTGGCCAGTGCCAACCCATGAGGTGTGGGCAACATCGGGAATTGATGTTGGAATCTGCTTCTTTAACAGGGGTGTGTTGCAGCCTCCTTCCCTTCCAAAATCAGTTTTCTCCCAGGTGCTGGATTCTGCAGGAGGTGGTTTCATTGTCTGCAAAGCACAATCGTCCTACATTAGATGACTGTTTCTTCCATGAGGTTTCTAAGAAGCCACAGAGATACAACAGTAAGCATAACAACATTTGTACTTGCTGGGCAACTCAGACCTTGTAAGTGGCTTGGAGTAACCAGGAGGAGGTTTTTCTCTGCAGATAAAAGATTGTGAAACAGTAACTGTTTAGCAAAAATTCTGTCTTCTGGCTTGCTAATCAACACTCAGTTCAAAAGATGCATGTTTTACCCAGACACTCCTCCATCAGGCTGCAGCACTGGAGAAAGTCTCCTGCTCCCCCCATCAGGCTGAGTAGATCCCTCTAAGCTGATCACTTAAATTGAAATCAAACACTGGAGGCTTGTAATGGAGGACAACTTTTATTTCTTTCTTTTTGAGACATCCCTCCCTTTCATCACCCTACACACGTTCCTCTGTGCTTCCCTTCCAAAAGACTGAGAGGAGAAAATAAGAAAGAAGGGAAGAAAAAAGTCTGGTTGGTGCAAAGGGAGAATTTATGGTTATTACTATTGTTAGCATTTCCCCCTTGTTTGGTTATTTGTTTGGTTTTTTCCCCTTGCTTCCCTGACATACAGGTAAAATAAGAAAATAAATCCCACAAAGGGTTTTCTGCCAGGCTGCCTTTGGAAGTTTCCTTAAGTGGCCTTAAGTAAGATAATAAGCAAGGAGTGTGAAAAGAGAAGACTTTGTCTTTTCACATTAGCAGCAGCCCTGTTCAAGTGGCAGTATCTATGAAAATGCTGTTCAGCCTTTAATGAGACTACAGTGTGTTAGTGTACCAGTCTAATTAATCCCATATTTTCACACAGCATAATTACTGAGCCGGGGCTGAATTATTTGGCTACTGGAGGTGGAGCAGTGCCTGCACTGTCCTCTGTCTCTGCTCCTCACAATTTATTATGCCATACAGCAAGACACCATTGAAACCTCCTAGTATAGGACTATCTGTCATCTCTACATTATCAGTAAAATACACTACCTTCCATACTGTGCTACAAGGGCTTTAGCAAATTGCTATTTTTATGGGATATGATAAAGGAAATGCTACCTTATGTTCAAATTTTTAACTGTCTCGTGTATGGAATATACAGTCTCACTTTGTGCACGACACTTCAGAGAGGCCTTATTTACATTGCTACAGCCAGGGTGGGTTTCACCCTGCTACTTTGCTCCCATTCAGTTCCCCTTCTTTCTGTGCTTCCTCTCTTTTTGCTTTTATTTTTATTTTTCTTTATATTTTGTGCTTTCACCTTTTCTTTCTTTCTTTCTTTCTTTCTTTCTTTCTTTCTTTCTTTCTTTCTTTCTTTCTTTCTTTCTTTCTTTCT
>JAOEGS010007359.1:33691-43704 GCA_025447755.1 Corythornis vintsioides | reverse complement strand
AAAGCTCTATCTGGCACTGTCACCTTTGCATGTCTCTTCTCTTCTATTCTACTGCGCCTCCCCCCCCCCACCCCCCCCCCCCCCACCCCCCCCCAGCAGGTTTTTTTCCCTTTAGAGCAGTGTTTGCTGACCTTCAGACTCAAGAATTAACTCATTCTCCCGACATCTGTGAATTATTAATGAGGGTGTTTCAGAAAGTTCCTTAGCCACTTCCTTTAAAACTCCTGGGTGCAAATTAATAGAGCTGTTTTTGGGAAAGCTTAATTTTAGCAGGTGCTGCCTCAGATCTTCCTTTGTTGCAGAGATAAATGTTCTGCTCCCGCAGAAACGTCAGCTGGGATAGATACACCCTCCAGCTTCATTGCAAATACAGAACAAAAGTGTCTAGTCAACACTTCTGATCTTTCTTTGTTAATCCTTGCAATGCTGTGAGTTGTCTCTAATAATGGTCCCACAACTGTTCAGGGTTTTTCTTGCTCCTTTTAGAGTCTTCTGGGATCTTTTATTATCCATCATTCTGCTGACCACTGATTCTCCACTGGTTTCTTGCGGCTTCGTGTGTGTGTGTGTGTGTATGTGTGTGTATGGAGGGAGGGAGGAAGAGGAAAGGAGGATACAACATTAACATTTTTAGCATCTTTTAATATTTCCCAATTTTCATTAAATTTCTTATAAAGTTGACAGTTCCACTCAATCATTACAAGGATTGCATTAAGATTTACATAGCTGATCTTTCCCTTTTACAACATGTAATTATCAAAGAAATTAAACTAGGGGGAGTGCTGTGTCTGGAGGAGGTAAAGATAGAGCTCCCAGTGGCAAGGAAAGAAGCTGCAGGGCTGTGTGGCTGGCATGGCATCTGTCCCATAAGGAGATAGAGTGGGTGTCAGGCATGCATAGTGAGGGTGAAAACCACTCCTCATCATATGTCCCTGTTCCCACGTGGGATCCAAGTTAAAGGGTACATTTCACTATCAAGATGTCCCTGTGGCCATAGACTGGATGTATAGCTCTGGCCCTCCAGGAGCCCTTGCCTCCTACACCTGTCCTCCTCTAATCTGATCCTGACTAGACCTCCTCTGGACAAACCCTTTCCACCTTCCCAGTATTATCTGTTACCTTCTGTTCCCTGGCCCTGCCAAATCCCCCACCCAGGATCCTAATTCCTCTACCATTCACCTACCAACAACCACCATTGGCTCTGTTCTTTCCCTGGACAGTTAAAAACCTGGTCTGACCACAAATATATGGGAAGAAATGACCACCAGCTTCACTTTAAAACATTGATGGACCTAGCCATAGGTAAGATAAGATGAAAGTAGGACACAACCAGCAAGTACCACAAACTTAATCTGTGCCCAGAAACCTGTACTGAAATCTTCAACTGAGATGCCTCAATATGAAGGTATTAGAAAGGGAGAAAGGTTTGCAAATGTTGGCATAGCCAAAATCACATGTTGAACCAGGGCAGGAACAGAATGTTTAGTTCCTTGCCACCAATGAACTGTCTGAATTAAAATAATGCAGACCACTGAGATGATAGATATTCTTAAAATTTGTGGAATTCAGATTTCCATAGAACAAGGTGATATGTCCTGTAATGATACAAATATTCCTATGGGACATGCTATGACACTTAAAACTCTAAATTCTTAAAGGTGTTTCAGTTACTTTAGAGCAGCAGAGTGTCTTTGGAATGAACTAGATTTGCTATTCCATCTGAAGAACAAAGAGAAAAATTTATAGAAGATCAAACAAATAAAAATACATTGAGAAAGACAGTAAGTGATGTCAACGCACTAAGAAATTAAAAACTTTGCATTAGTGTCTGAGCTTTTTTGTTGGTACCCAGGTATTATAAATAATAAACTAAACCGAAATTGTACATATTATAAAGCTGCGTTTTTTCTGTAGGGGTTCTGGTGACATGTACAAACCACATGAGCTTTACTCCTGTGGCTTACCCATGTCACTAATCGCCCTCTATAAAACTAGAGAAGGGAGGCACAGTGGGGAGGGGCAAAACTTGTGTAAAGCCGATTCTGTCTATTGTCTACATTTATTTCCAAATTCCTTGACAAGTCTTGCCCATGGCTTTCCAGGAGTCTGCCTTGGGATGAATGAACTTCTGCAGCAGAGAAATTCATCTTGTGAAAAATGCTTGTTTTGGGTCATTGGAACTATTTGGGAAATATTTTGCTGAAAAATAGAAGGGAAAGTGAACTCAAGTGGAAAATCTGAGGTGAAGTTTATTTGTGACTGATGAGGAATGACAATCTATATTTTGTCTGTGTCAATTTTTTGTTCTGAAGACTATTTGTAATCAGCTCAGTTCAGCCTTAAATTATGCTTGCTTGCTTTTTCCAAGTGACTCCACCAGGCAGAAAAAAAAGAGTTCATCATGAAGATCTAATTGTGATAAAATCCATATACTTTTATATATAACTTTCAAATTAGCTTCTGAGAAATTACTATGAAATTATTTCTATTGGATTTATTTGAAATATGTCTGGACACAAATGGGTCTCAGCTTCCTGGTTATCTTGGGAGAAGGTTGAGAACTGCAACAGTTGCCATCAGCCTGTCACCGGGTCCAAACATTCAGCAGCTTTGGGACACTCCAAGGGTGACTGAAATGATGACTCCGAAATGACCCATGCGTCATGTTGCAGGATGTCCCCTGAGGTTTTGACCTGAGGAAATGGAAGCTGAGGATTCCTACCACCCACTGTTCACCCTAACTTTTCTGTCAAAATGGATGGGAATTTTGCTCACAGAGAGTCTTTTGGGATGACAAACCCAGCAATGCTGCCTCCCAAATTATGACAATCCTGCCAGGATAACTGCAGGAGTCTCACTCCCTCTGCCCTGCCACTCCCTATATCTTCATCCCAGAGAGATGAAACAGCGAATCTCACTCCTGGCTCTTACTGGCCTCAAAAAATCCAGGCGTGATCAGGAGGTTTGTTTATGGTACAGCTCCTTGTCTCACAAGTGCTACAGATGCCACTTCATTGCACCTAAACTGCTTACGAGACAGCACTCTTATCTAATAAGACATAGCACAGCCATACATATTTATTTATATTTGAACTATTGCCCTCTGTACTATACTGCAGGTCATGCATCTGCTCCAACACCACCTTATTAATTTTCTACTACTCTTCACCATGGTGGCAACAGTGTTTCAAAGTCTGAAAGGAATATTTTCTTTTTTTTTTTTTCTTTGATCTATCTCTTTAACTCTTTAGCTGCTGAAAGGAGGGGAGTCTGGGCTTCCCGAGCACGGTATCACAGTGCTCATCATTGGGAATCAGGACACAGCAAGGCTCTCCAGACAATGTCACTTCTCTGCCTGTGTAATACATTACTGTTCTGTTTTGTACCTTGCTAATTAGAAAGCAGGAAAGAAAAAAATATATTTATATATAAAAGCGCTCCCATCTGACAGACTCAAATTACAAAAGTATTCTGATATAAATTATTTAATCAGTGGGGTGAAAAAAGAAAGTCACAGTACTAACTATCATTTCTAGACAGAGTATTAACAACCGTTTCTTTCATTGGCTTCTGGTGTCTTATTTTGTGCACCCATCACCAATAAGAAGCTCTTGCATGATGCTTACCATAAAATATTACTTTCATCTCTTTGTCTTTGCATTCACTTGCTTCATTTACCTTCCTAATGTATAAAAAGTTTTTAATTTGCCTCCCTCCCTTCCTCTTCTGTCACCAGCACTCTTGAAAACTTCTGGAAGAAAAAAGTAAAGACTTTAATTCATATATGGGACCCCATTCTGCCAGCCAGATCTGCCAGTTTTTGAAATACATTGCATGAACAAGGCATTGTTTGAAGGTGTGATCGCAGCTTCATGGCTAGGTTACAAGCCAGTGATAGGAAATCATCCCAACAAATGTGCTGATTTCCGTGCTGTGATGGATGGCCACCAGGAATCTAAAGTCTTGTTCAGGAAGTCTGTCCCCAGTAACAGAGGGAAAAGTGATCAGGGTCCAAGCTTTACCCAAGGGCAGAAGTGGCCACACCAGGGGCTTGGTGTCCACCTCTGCCTAGAGAGCAGGAAGCCAGGATCAACCCTGGTGCAAATGAGGCTGTTTCTGCTCTTAGAGCAGGTGTCCAGAGACCATGCCTTATGTGTCTTGCCTGATTCAGCATTGACTGGATACAGGTTCTCTCCTTAGCTCTCTCCTCAAGATACACCTACATCCCTGGGGTGTGAATGGCAGCCTGCAGTCTCAGGTCATTTCTCCTGCTGCCCTCTGAAAGTCAGGTCCAGAAGTTTAACAATCCCTGTGATAAAGAGGCCTTGCACAGCAGGGTTTTCATGAAACAACCAGAAATAACTTGGCAGATCCATGACACTGAACTGATCCAAAGGGTGTAAAGCATACCTTTGAAGTATTAAAAGACTTCCCAAAAGTCAAAAGGTGTCCAAGGACATTGCACAACATCTTCCTCGTGCAAACACGCTGCTGCGAGGCCAGAAAAGTTGCGCTGCACAAAAGTGAGGATCAAACCCCTGTAACCACTAATGTGTTGGTGGCAGGCTTCAGGGCAAGGTTTCTGAATTAAGAACCTGAGAACATGAGCGAGACAGTTTTTAGAAGACAAGGAACAGTAAAATGCACCAAAACCTGTGTTCACGCACAAACTGTTTGTGCCAAAGCTGAAAGCTGGTCTGGGAGGGGTAACCCCAGGCCCTCCTTGTGAGTCAATGCTTGTGTCTGATAAGAATATAACTATACTGTTTTATGGCGCCTGTGGTGGGTAAATATGTTTTGATTGACTGCTGAGATTACATATAGAAAAAAAGAGAGAGCAAATTGCTTTTCCTTTCACAGTTACGATGCATATATACAAATATATATATATGTCTCAGGTTTAAAATCCATATCCTCTTGTTGGATAAGCAGCTGGAACTATTGAGATTTTTGTGGAAGTCTTCCACTTTTCTTTCTGTGAGCTGAGAGCACAGGGGGGCAGAGTGCTGTCTAAAAAAAAATAAAATAGTAAAAAGCAAGTAAGAGACAATGGGGATGCAGTGTGGTGCTCTCCAGACAGCCAATGACACAGGCTTGTGAAGGCTGCAACGAGGCAGAGCTTCTCCCTCTAAGGCTGGGGTGATGCTGGTGCCCACAGGTACAGCCCAAGAAAGACCACCAGTAAAGCCAGGAGGAACACCCAAAGACACTTCATGCTGGCCAGACTCTCGTGGGCTGTTTTTTTGGCCTAGCTGTGCCCCCATCACAGTCAGAGTGGTGAGGAGCCCTGAACCTTCCCCACAGTCCCTGGGCCATCATTTTCCTCATTATACCTGGCCCATCAGGCTGGTCCTTGCAGCATCACTGTGAAGGTGGCCATCCTCAGCAAGTGACAAAGGTTCTGTGTTCAGTTGCTCTTGCAGGAAGGGGAAAAGCCCAGGGATTTTTTTCCACAGCAGAACTGCTTCTAATAGCAGACTCCTCCTCTTCAATCCCTCCCTCCTCCTCACCACCACCAGACGTTGGAAATATGAAATAAAGCTCATTTTTCTGACATAACACATTAAGATCTTGAAAGTTTATGCCACAGCAATGTAAAACGAATTCCTCTTGGCACAACAGAGGCAAAGTGCTGCCTGTTTGTTAACAGGGAGGGAAGTTCCCACTCGCTCTATCTATCATGCTGTGCAACAGCAACTGGCAGCTGCCTGCAACCCAGCCCTCACCCTCCTCACTCCTCCTGCCACCTCCCTCCTCTTGCCCCAGCGAGACAAAAAGGTGTGTGTTCAGAGACAGATATGCTCAGGATTTAAGAGAAGGCATTTTTGTGCTTCACGTCCTCTCTGGTGAAGCTGCCTTACCCTCAGCCAACATCGGCAGCTCTGTCCCAGCAGTGCAACCACCCCACACCCCTTTGGGGTGCAAGCTGCTCTATGGAGGAAAATGTCCTTTGTCCTCTTTCCGTGAGGATGGGGAAAAGAAAGGAGTACCTTCTGCTTTCAGTGCAGCAAAATTAACAGAAGAATAAAACTACTAGCTCTGGGTTACTCAGGGTGGGCTGGGAGAAGCCACCTTTCCCTGTGGGTATTGATACTTGAAGCCTTTAATTATGTGAGATGAGATTGACAAATCTGGTAGTAAAAGTGCTAATGCCACTTCTGGGAATCAGAGGTAACCAAAATGAAACCCTGGAAGGGTCTCAGTCTGTTCACTGGGGGAAAGTTCAGTTTTTCATTGGCACAAAATTGTGTACCACTGTTTCATTTTGTGCACAAACGCATGTAATGCTGCCTACCTCTGTAGGGGTTCTACTGTCTTGCTTGAAACGTACCAGTTGAGAAGTCAGGGCAATATTAAACAGTGTTTATTTAATGAGGGAGAGTTAAATCTGGTTTACAAATACTAAATATCTAATTCAGCAGAAGCTTGGAGAAAAAAAAAAAAAACCAAACCAAACCAAACCACAGGCACATTTTATTCTTTGAATTACATTTTCTTGAATAGAAGGTGGGGCCACCTAATGTTAAAGAGAGGATCTTCCCTCCCTTCAAACTCAGCACATTAGAGTTGTGGCGGAAAGAGGAGTTGTTTTCTTTAAGAAACCCACATACTCTGGGGCAGTTGCGATTGACTAGGTGAGTGTTGAGATGAACAGTCCCTTGGAAAAAAATAGGGGAAACAAATGAAAAAGTCCTACCAAAAGAGAGTGTTCATGAGCACAAAGAGAGGAAGACCCTGAGTCATTAATATACAGGGAACAGTATGATGTGTGCTTGCCTTCTTATTATGCCCTTCCCATGGAAGCAATTCTTGATCTCTCTGATCACCAGGCAGGGCACAGGGCCTGGTGGATTTTGGTCTGGTCCACTCTGGCTGCTCCTATATTTCATTCAGATGAACTTGTACTGGTTTTGTTAAACCACTGGACACTTATTGTGGCTGAAGAATGATGTGCTTTGCTCCAGACTGACACTGGTGTTAATTAATTTAGAGTAAACAGAAATAAAAGTGGTACAAAGTACAGTAAAAAAGTATCCAGCTTGCTGTGATATAACAAAATCGCTTCATGCTCAGATAAAGCCAGTGCAACTCAGTACATAGATAAACACCAAGGGAAACTAATTAAATGTCCAAAGAAAGGGATAAAACCGTGAAATCAGTAGGACAGTAATTGTAAAATAGATTATATTGTTCTAGCAGAAGTGGGTTTTGGTTTTTTTCCTTTCTTTTTTTCACTGATTTAGTATTGTTTTGGTGTGGTGCTGCTCAGTGTTCCCACCTCAACCTCTCTTTGACAGAAAAGGCTGGAAATATTTCCTTGTCCTTTTCTCCAGACACCATCACTCTTTTCTCTGCCACCTGCTCAGAAGCAAACAGATCTTAGAGGAAAAGCAAATATCCCATGGCGAACTGTTTTGTTATTTTTTTATTTTTGTTGTTTACAACACTCTGCCAAGCACATCTTGGAAGGTAGGGTGTTTTTTTTTTTTTAAATGGCTTTAGAACCAAGACCCTACAAGATTTCCACAGGGTTTAGGCTTACCACATCTGACTTTCATCCAGCTTTTGTGAATGCATCAGCCTGCTCTGAAGACACACAGACTTGGGTGGTGTGCCATGCAAACAGATGCTAAACCACCAAGGTATGCAAACAGAAAATGTGGGCTGGGAGATGGGGGAGACAATGACGTAGGATGACTGGGAAGTTGGGATTCTCAGGTGATCCAGTGTGTGGCCTACAGCACAAGCAAACGAATGCAGATTACTGCTATACCTTTCACCAGACTGGAGATCTCCAATGAGAAAAGGAAAAGGTGCAGCTGTGGCTGGGGAGGGGGTCTCAGTGCTGTGCATGTCCCTTGGGCTGCCACCCTGCCAGCCCACACCTGCGTAGAAAGCAGGTGAACACGGAACCTGAAGTCAGGAGGGAACCAGATGTTCCCCTGAGCCTTCACTTCTCGAGACAGCAGGCTGTGTGCCTGCAAGCCATGAAGTACAGTTTGTGAGGGCAGGCCAGAATTCTGCAGGGTGATTGCAAGAGGGCAAAACAGTTCTTGGTCCTGTTACCTAATACATGGAAAATGCACTTACCCCTAAGCAGCTTCAGCTACTGGATGACTTTTACCTTTCAGTTTTAAGCAAAAAATCTTTCACCCTTTTAAGGCATCTTTTCAGTGGCTGCAAAAACAACTCCAAATTCTGTATTTAAAATACTCTGGGAAGAGGAAAACTAGAAAAAAAATAAAATAACTTTAAAAAAGTTATTTCTTTCGGTATACCTGTACCAAAATTCTCTCTGAGGGAATTGAAACATATCTTCTCTTAGACTTTTGTACCTAAGACTTCAGACACTTTTTTGACTACCCTGCTTGCTTTATCCAGGTTCTCACCTTGCTTGTCAGACCTTGTGTGGCTGGGTATCTTCTGAACCTTCTGGTCCTTCATGACTTGCTCTGCTCATGAATCTGTACTGCATGGGCTGTGCTTATTCTATATGCATCTCTTCAGTGATGACAGTGGGAGTTTTGCATGCACGGAGACCATGGTATTCACTGGAAATCCACATAGTACTTTTTTTTTTTTTTAACTGTGGTATGGAAAAAGTGCTTCTTAGGAAAACAGATAGTATCAGTGCCTGAGGCCTTTGCTCTAGGTGTCTCAAAGGGAAAGGCACTTTAAAAATGTGCAAAGTAGCAGCCCAAACCTCCCACAGTGCAGAAAAGAAGACTAAATATTCTTAGGGAAACATTGGGTTTATTCCAGTTTCTCCAGAAAAAATTACCAAACCCACTTCCACATTTTCGGGCACTGGTTCTGGGAACCCAGCTTTTAGGTACTTTAAATGAAAACAGCATGGTCAGATGGACCACCTTATGTGAACATTAATTTCTATTCACTGGACCTGAATCTATTTTCCCTGTGAAAAACCTGGAGCAGCTCCACAAGAGCTGTTTGGATTCACACAGTGCTGTACAGTCAGAGGAGAATCCAGCCTATAAGATGAACTTCACTTTGAAAAGCACGTGCTATTAATTAACCATGAGAAACAGATGCTCATTTACTTCTCAGCTACATGAAGATTAAATGTTTCCTAACTCAGAATTAGTCTTATCTATCCTTCTTTAAACTTGCTCCATGAGGTTATCCACTGAGTGCAAGGGAGATGGTGGGTGAGCATAGGCAGCAGTGACCTCTGAAGAAGACAGAGCTGTGTTGAAATTTTAGGAGAAACCAGATGTATGCCAAAGGAAAAAAATCCATGGTCAATTCTGAGTGGGCCATCTTCAAAGAGAACAATTCTTGAGAAATGAAATTGATTATTATTACCATAATCAATCAGCAGCAGTGCAGAAGCACCTATGGGTGTGGAGGTTTTAGAAAAGTGCATACTGAAAGGATTTTGATTTCCCACTCCTCAGACCAATATGACTTTCTGTCATGGTTTCTTATCTGTAGTCTTTACACACATCTCTGAAATTCTGAGAATGATGCTGAAGTGTCTTGGGAAATACAAGTAAATAGGTGACGAGATGTGCAGTAGGTTGTAAAAGCCTCATATCTTGGATATGCTACTTCTAAGAAAAAGCCAGTTGGTTTTGTTTTTTTTTCTTGGAACCACCCTAAGTAAAAATTGATGCAAACATCACAAGTGAGGCCTTGTGTGGTTTGGAAGTCATAAAGACTCTCAACCACTAGACTGGCCCAATTCCTCATGTTCTTTGCTTTTGGTCTAGTAAACTGAAAGGCCACCACAGATGATATTACCACAAATATCCATGTTCTACCCAGAAAATGAACCTTTTTTATTTGATGATTTCTGCAAATGAACATGGCTTTTCAAAAGAAAGAGGGAGAACATCAGGCTTCTGAGAAAGGTTATCAGCTTTTCCAAATGGAACCAGTGAACCAGTGTTTGTTTGTTTTCTATTGAAATAGCTCTTTCCTTCCTTCCTTCCTTCCTTCCTTCCTTCCTTCCTTCCTTCCTTCCTTCCTTCCTTCCTTCCTTCCTTCCT
>JAOEGS010007359.1:19000-33617 GCA_025447755.1 Corythornis vintsioides | reverse complement strand
TCCTTCCTTCCTTCCTTCCTTCCTTCCTTCCTTCCTTCCTTCCTTCCTTCCTTCCTTCCTTCCTTCCTTCCTCATCTCCTCAGACATTCACACAAAGATCTTCTGTTCAGTCGCTGAACTCAACACTGTGACAGAATTTGACTTTAAATGTAGAAGTGCAGAAAACATAGAGCTATGAAAAAAAAAAAGAGCCCCCAGGGACCAGAGCCCTCAGGGACCAGTGAAGTATCTCTGAGAAGAATAAAAAAAAAATATTCTTAAGCAGATTACTTTCCAGTGCAAAGAGCAAGGCTTTTCTTATGAGAGATCCTCCTGTTTTTTGAATCTTCTTCATTTCTGAGCTCCTTTGGCAAAATAAAGGTTAATGGGCTTCTCTATAGGATTCAAGGGGCAATGTGACTATACGTTCTATCAAGGACAGTGACTGGAGGTAACAATTTCCATGAGTAACACCCACAACAGATGCCTAGAGTCCTGAAAACCATTAGAGGAGACCTTAAAGCATCCCTCTTCAACAGTGCTTCACTTGGTACGTGAAAGCCTGTCTACTTATAAGTGTGCTTGCTGTATGTCTTCAAGTGTTTATGCCCTTAGTTTCTAAGGAAATAAACTGGGGCGCTTAAAATCTCCTGGAATCAGGCTATCAGAAATCAATTGGAAAAATCTCGTGAAGTCCATAACGATGTACTAAGGGAAACTTCCACAGCCCTGCATGAAACCCCACTATTGGTTTTAAGCACTGCTTGCAAAACCTGAGTATTTTCGGTTGCCATTGGCTTTGGTGGGAAAAAAAAGGGTGTTCATTATCACCCAGCAGCAGGTCAGCTTAGATCAAAAAGCAACTCCTGGGCAACTTGTAGCCTTTCTGAAGACAAGCAATTGTCATGAACTAGTTAGGTGAAAAGAAAGTTGTTCTCCTGCAAGAAGCATGGTAAGAGAGCTTGAAGGGTAAGATGATTTATTTAATCAAAATCATTATGTGTTGGGTCTGCTTTTTGGTTTTGAATTTCTGAATGAGTATGAAAACTCATCTCTGAAAAATGTCTACCACAAAATGAACAAAACCCTCATAACAATTCAAATCCTCCTGTTTAATATGCGCACCAGAGGGTGCTGTGCTCTGGGTCTGAACAGGACTATTAGCCACTCCAAACTACATTTAGATTGCCAATAAAAAATAAAAGGCAAAATGCCTTAATGTAGATTTCTGCCTGTAGATTTTCCTTTAAAAGGAAAAACATCATAGTTCTAAACTGCAGCTGAGCAGAGGGGTTGGGGGGGACGACAGGAAAAAATAATTAAAAAAAAAAGAATCAGTGAATTATGTGATGTGGTATTTTTACCAACTGTCTAAATAAAGTTTTAGTGAGTCACTGTGGAAAACAGAAAAATCTTTCTTTATTTTAAGACCTGCAGTTTAAGAGTTTTGTATGAAAAAGCTTCCCTTAGGTTTGCAACTTAAACACTGCCCATCTGCTCTTTGCTCCCTCATCTGCATTAACAGTAAATCTCATCTTTCCTTTTTAAAAAATTACATTTTAAAACATTTATAGATTTGGCCAACAGTGTCTGTAGAGATATAGAAAAGTCTAATTTAATGTACCAGTATCTAAAATTATGGTTTCCCTTCAGTGCACACTAGAGGCAGGAAGCTTTGCTCCAGGTTTGGTGTGGGCTTCACGTTTGCTGCCGGAGTTTCTAGAAGAGGGATCTTGAACCCTAATTTGGCAGGGTACCCATTTCCCAGATTTTATGGAGATGAAAGAAAGCTGACTCTACCTGGGATCAGGACCAGAATCCACTGTAGGAAGGACCCTGATGCCTATACAACCAGCAGTAAGGTGGAGCAGCAAGACCCTCTGTGCCATGTCCCCTTAATCAGGTGCATTGATTGCAGTTACTATGGCTGAAGAGCAATGCCAACCCCACAGCACACATCATGTGACACATAGTTCATTAGTTCATTAGTGTAATTAGTCTTCTTTTTTCTTTTTTTTTTTTTCTTTTTTTTTTCTTTTTTTTCTTTTTTTTTTCTTTTTTAACTATAGTCTCACTGAGGCTTCAGGTCATAGTTTTGAATTAAATTCAGAGTAACTGCACTGAAGACAATTCATTTTTTCCTGGTGGAAAATCAAGAAGAAATTATAATCAAGACCTTCAGTTCTGTCCATGAGTGGAAGAATGGCTTACAGAATATGACCTCTGGGTGTGTTACAGGGGTCTAGCCATAACCAGTTTTCTTCATGGGGGCAGAAGTGACTTACACTTTAAGGCTAACCAGTGAAGAAGGGATGCAAAGACAGAATACTTCACCAACTCCCAACTTATATTTCTGTCTCTGACTGCCATTATTAATGAACTCATTCACTTTCATAAAAACAACTACACAAGTGCTTCTAACCATATCTATAAAACTATTTAATGCTCTTTTCGAAACAAGGCATCTTACAGCCATAGTAATTGCAGTTTTACTAGACCTTTAAATGAGAAGCAGCTACTTATTAAGTTTTGATATGGTGAGTTGATTAGACAAGTTAAACATAAAGGTACAATTTATGCATACTGCATAACCACATGTGCACATAGTGCAGTTCTCACATTGGTGTTTGGCACTCACTGCAATAGGAAATCCTGCTACGTACACAATTTTATGCCACTTACAGGTTACAAGTAGTAAAGCGAAAAATGCTGGATTTTACAGGAAAATAATATTCATAAATCTCCAGCAGTGAATTAGAGTATAACTCAGAGCTGTCTTTGTTTTGCTGCTGCAATGAATTCAATTCTGTTGCCAGTGCAGAAACAATAAACACAAAGACCAAAGTGGAAACCACTCCCCTCGCATTTGGCAAGTGCTTATATCCAATTTACAGCTGGACTCTCAAAACAGCTTCTGAAACAGTACTAATAACAAAGTTCCCACAGATACTAATTTTTTTTTTTTTCTCCTAGAGAACTGAAGCAGTCCATTGTTTACAAGTTAAAGATGTCTTCTCATGTCTTACCTGGTTTTCCCAGTTCATCTGTCTCTGATCGTCTCAACACAAATCATATTTATTTGCCTTTTGTCTTATTAGGAAACTCGCTCAGTGTGTTGTGTATTAAAGAGCAGTCCCTGATATAGCTCTCACGAGAGAGTCACTATATTGCCTGAACAGTCCTTTGAACTTAATTCCTCCTGCTCTGGTACAACAGGACATAGTTATATTTTTTCACGTTGATTTGGTTAATGTCATATGCCAAATTCACAACATACAGATCAGTGCTCTGATCTCTGACAGCACAATAGTTGTGTTAAGTATGTAGGCCTTTACCGGCAACAATGCAATTAATCACAGGGAACTCAAATTTATTAATTTGATGAGATGCATCACAATGTATAAAATGGTCAGTGCAACCCACTGACTTTGGTTCATTACAAAAGAAGACATGTCAAGAATTTTAATTATATATTTGTATTGTTCATATTGCATGTTCATATTAAGCTGATGTATGGAGGATTTTCTCTAACATCTTTATACCTGGAATTAAAATCAACTCAGAGACTGATTCAACAAAGACTTCACACATGCACAACATTAGGAAACTGAAAGGCACCACTGTGGACTGTTCATACATTTAAGTACCTTGCTGATTCAGGGCCGCAATGAGTGGAAGAGTCAGGAAATATGTGAGGAAAAAATATTTATCAGAGGTTAATAATCTATTCTGCCTCTGGCATAAAAAGATTACCACAGGAAACTGGAAGGAATTTGTCTCCCCCTGTGCAGAGTTGCACAAACAACTATTTTCTTCTAATATAACAAGCATTGGTTAGTATTGGGCACCAGATACAGGATGTGGTGAACTAATTGTCTTAATCTGGCATGACAAGACTTACCTGTGATTTATGAGCATGGCTGTGATGGTACAATCAAGCTGTTCTAGCCCAGAGTGACAACACTGACTGGCTATTTTTAACTTACACTGATATGAGAAAGAAAAGAACGAGGCCTTAATTATAAAACACATGAACTAACTGTGGTTTTCAAACTCCTTCAAATTTTCCAGTAGAAATTCAGGGCCTATACTGTGGATTGAAATCTCCTTAAAAATAGTTTGCTTTTCTCCCAGACCTTTTAAAGACTCTTTGGAAACAGTTCACAAACCACAGATGTCCATGGACCGAGGCTGGAAAACTTTTGCTTTCAAGGGATTGGTAAGTCCCTAGAAAAAGCAAGTGAGCTGTCAGAAGCTCATGTGGACAATAAAGACTTCAATTACCCTTATTATAAATATTTTGAATAATATGACAGCATAAGAAAATTCATTTTGAACAGAAAGCAGGAGTTACTGCCTTGAAATAATAAAAGATTTCTACAAACTGTAGAGTTCGAGTATGCACAAGAGAAATGTCTGTGTTTTGTTTAAATATGATATGCTGGGTATTGCCTGGCATTTTGCTTCTTATAGCATTTCTCAGAAGAACAGAATGTAATAGCAAAATGTACCAAAGTGATACTTTGAAGGCAAGCATATATATTTCTTTATTTGTTAGTTCTAACATGGTCACAGTTTTCTAGGTTTTCACTTACTAGTTTATATCTGAACAAAGAAAGGCATATAAACCCTTAACACAATCAAGTGGAATGTGAAATAAATAAACAGGATAAGTTACTATGAATATGATAAATGCATCTCTTTGGATCATATCATTTATTCATTATTTTTTCTAGTAAGCTCAATAAGTTCCTTAATTACTGTGAGCTGAAGCCCAGGTGAATCAGAGGGACTGATGGAAGATCTTTTACAAGCTGCATTCAGCTCTGTTCTATTCAGACACTCAGAACATTGCTGCTCAGAAGTGGTTCCACAAATGTCCAACAGAAATTAAAGATACTCATATGGGATTGGTGTGTTGGGAACTCTGAGACATTAAAATTCTCATTCTCTTCTACCTTGTTTATCCGAGTGTGGACAGCATGCCAGTCCTAGGGAGATAAGGCTGGAAATAACCCTTCCACCTACTACTACTGTGACCCATTCTGCTTGATCCTGTATCTAAAGTCTACTTAGAAATTAGAAGTCCCATGGACTCAACTTGGCTTCTAAGTTATATGTCCTCCAAGGAACATCTTTCTAATTGATTTTCAGGTTCATTTACAGTTGCCAGTACTGCAAATCTGCAAATACCAGCATGATTTATCATTTATCTGCTTGCAATTCATGTTGTTTTGGGGTATTTTTCTCCAATTAATTTTGATAGAAGAGATTGACAGGTGCTCTTTTAAGACCATGCCCCTAACAGAGCATTTAGAGCCTGCTTAAGACCGTGTTTCTTACATTCATTTCTTCTGTTTGCAGGTTCACCAGCAATGCCCAGAACATTGCAAGACCATCTCTTCACCCAAATGCTTTTACTGCTTCACAAAAATGTATGGGAAATGTCCTGATAAGATCTCCTGGGATTGACCTCCACATACAAATCATATCTACAGTATTAAAAAATAATCTATGTAGTCAGAAGTCACATCAATTAATTTTTTTAAGAAATATGTCTGCCACTACTCTGTATAGATACTTCATTCTATAATTTGAACTTCAGTAAATATGTTCTCTGGATTTTCTCGTCTATGTGCAAACACCACTGTGGTGGTAACATAATCAGAAAGTTATCACATTATGATAGGAAGTACTTTGTCTTCAGAAAAAATACCAAATATGGTCTACATTTCTTCAAGGAAGGCCTGATTGGGGAGTTTGCCTCCATAGTTTGCCTCCATAGAGATGATGGCGAAGTGTTGCTTGTGAACATCGACTGCACATATTATGTTTGTGGCTGCTACAGTTTGAAGTTTCCCTCATTTCAGCAAGTTGGCCTTGTGAAGTGATCACAGAAAGATAAGAGAGGAAGTAGAGAAAAGCAATTTTCAATATCAACAGAGGCTTAAACATAAAACAACAGAGAAATAATGATATATTGCATTGTCTCTGATTGGATGGAGAGTTTTCTTCCATCCCTCAAGGCAGAACTTTAAATACAGGAACAGTCAGTTCCCAACATCTCTAAAGATTACCCAGCAGACTGTGATAATCTCATTATTAAAAAGACCTAACCAGACCTTTCATATAGCCTAAGGGAGAACTGGAGCTTCTAGATCTCCCAGTGATGCTGGACTGTCTCCTTGGATTTCCTAGTGGAGCCCATTTGTGGCTAGCTAAGCTTCCTTTGGGATTCAGTAGTTATCCTGATCCAGCAATTGTATTTCTGGCAAACACTGTTTCAAAATTGCCCTTCCAGCTTGCTTGAAATCTGTGTATATAATTCCACGCTGCTACTGAGATGGCTTTCTTTTTATCTTTCATCCATCCACCCATACCAAAATTAGAACTTACACTGAAGAGAAGCATGCTTATATCAGGCACTTTGACTCCATTCACACCTATGTGCATGTATGTGTAAAATCTGGATACACTTTACAGCAAGTAACAAACTGTGGATAGGGGAAATATTTTTGATAGAAGCCAAGCTTGATAAAAGGAGTGCACTCTGTCGTGCCTGAAAGTATGATATTAATAATTAAGCCATGCAATCATTACCTCAGGATATTATTTCTTAAATATCTCTTGCAAAGGCAATACGATTACATATGAATTATATCAATTTTCTACCAACAAAAAAAAAATCCACAGAAATAGGAATTGAATTACACTGTCCAATTTGCTGTAAAGTTCACTGTACGTGAAGGAATTAATCAAAGCTACCACCACCCATTTTTATGGGAACATAAAATGATGTGAACTTCCATTTTTAATAAAGATGCATAGCTCTTTTATGAAGACTGACTAATAACACTGTAATGAACTGAAAAGCTACTGATACATTAAGAATGAAAATTTTGAGGTATGTGTTTACTGAGCCTCCGGTTTCAAGCCAGGCAACACATCCATTTGAATCTGCATATAGATAAAAGAAAAATCCAAACAATAAAGTTGATGTGAACTCTGTGTAAATTCAACTCCCACATATTTAAATGGCCAGTGACATTCTTATTATCTAGCTACTTTCACCTAAATGATCCCTCAGACAGATGTGCCCTGCGTTCTCCAGCAGTTTGAGACCTCATGCAGTTGACTCTCTCTTACCACAATTGTTCAAGATTGGATATTCCCAACCCAATTCAAAGGGCTACAAGGCAATGAGGGTAATTTCTTAGGTCCCAGACTGAGGAGGATTCTGAGAAGCAACATGGCTGTGTTCTCTATGCTGAATACAGGCTTTTAATCAGGAAGGCTGTCCCTCCTTCCCCCAAAAGGACGCTAATTAATTAAAGTCATTGGATATTAATTGAATAATCAGATAGCAACTAATTTATTGTGACTGCATTCATAAAGCTTTTGCTCCTGCTCCTTTTTTTTTTTTTTTTTTCTTAACAGTCTGAGGAATGATGCAATTGTGTGGAATATTTGCTTAAACGGTGTTTAAGCATGGAGTAGAAAGCAATGTGGGAATATTTCAATCACAGCAGAAAGTTCTCAGAGTGCTGTTTATCTGACCCAGAAGTAAGTGCTGCTCTACTTTCTTTTGGACAACTGAATTGAAATGGAGGCAAAATCTGGGCTAAGGGAAATTTTTGTGGTGTTTTTTTTTTTACTATCCTTCGGAGCAGTCATTCAGCCAGTTAACTTTGTTCACCAGGTGTTTTCTCATTTCTCACAAATAATTTTATCTAAATTGGAAACAATCAAAAGTTTGCTTAGTTGCTAGAATTCATCTGGAGGAAATCTTCAAGGTCTTTAATCTTGGGTGGCCCTTCACTTTGGCTCTTTGTAGCCCTTTTCCTAGTTAATATTAAAAAAACAAGCAAACAACTAAGGGCAGTTTCATAAGTGCAAGAGGTAAAGTGCTAATGAATAATAGAACCACTAGTAATAGACAAAGGTGGATTTCTTGATTATATTTACTAAATTAACTTAATCATCATTTGATGTGATGCTCAGAGGCATCATATCATGAGTCAGGGAATTGAATTGTTTACTTGTCTTTCCCAGCTCTGTAAACCTAAACATCAATCAAATGCTAGAAAATTGTTTAACTAGAATGGTGATTACTTTATTCACTCTTCTGGACTGATTCTTCAGAGGAAGAATATTTCAGAAGCATCATCTTCTCTTTTTTTTGCCCCCATCTCCAACTGCCTCATTCTAAATATGTGCTTCCTGTGAATCCTAAGAGGGACCACATGCCTCATCTTAAGACCACTAAACTGCAGAGATGGCAACAAGAGAGAAATACAATATTCCAGCTGGATAATCACCAAGCAGTCTGATTCACTTAGTCTAATGTTCCCAGTCAGATCCTGGCAATGAAATAAGCATGTAGGAGGATGCAAACAGATTAGTTTTAATTAAAATAATAAAAAGGTCCAAGCCATGGACCTCAGGTTTGAGATCCTCTTGGTTTTTTCATGAGGAAGAATATCTGATCAAACCTTATTCTGAACATCTCCCTCGGGTTTTTAGTCTGATTTGAATTCAAAGCCACATGGACTTCATTGGATGTTTCTAAAAAACTACTTTGAAAATGCTCACCATTTTGTCAGTCCAGACCCACAGTTCATTTTCGATACTGCTTAGCTCTGGATTTTTTCTAGGATTTAATATCATTGTCCCAGTCTAACTCCAGTACAACATCTGTGTTGGCCTTCATTGTTATATTACTCTGATTATTACTTATGCAGTTTTAAAGGTCTAGGCTTAGGTCAAGGTTCCACTGTGTTAGGACCTGGATATTTTAGGATATCCCAACCACAAAAGGTTCCCTTTTCCTGCCAGGGAGAAATAGACCCTATAAATAATATTGGCAGAATTTGGGATCCACAATAAGGAGACAATTAATTATGTTATTATTAATAATTATCATTTTGGGGTCTCCTGTATCAGGATTAAGGCTCTGCAGGTGCTGAACAGCATTGCTGTACAGAACCTCAGTGGCAGCTGGCACCAGCTGGAATCCCATTTCCTGCTCACCAGAGCTTCAAAATATGTCATTACATGTAGAGAAAAGAGGGAGAAATGTTGTTTGTCTTTTAATTTCTCTTAAAATCTTCTGCATTTGTCTATAATGCACCATTGACAAAGCTGCTACTGATTTAAATAAAAAACAAGCAAACAAAATTAAACAGACTAAAATCATGCCTACATGTGCATAGAAGCATTTATCAGATTGGCCCATATATTAAAAGGCCTTTTTTTCTTTCTGATGAGCTGGAAGTGAAATATTTTTAAAGTCTTGTGTTGTAAACAGAAAATCCATTATTTAAATTAATGATTTATTCCTTTAAAGCCAGGATGTAATCTATCCCTGGCATGATAAGATGCACATTGTCTTCTATCTGCATATAGTCATGTAACTGCAATATCTGGCAGTGAATATGAAAAAAAAAAAAAAAAATCAATTTTGCCTGGTTTCAAGATATCTCCTAAGTCTGAGATATGTCTCACTTGTTTTTCAAATACCACTACAAGTAATTTAAGCTCCATGTTCAGAGAAAGAATTTGTTTCTGTGTGGGTGCACACATCTGTATTACCTGATTGGCACTAAATTTTACCTATTTTAAACAGAAAGATTGCAGTTCTCTTCCAGCATTTTTTTTTCCAGAGGAAACAATCATTAAGAGACTGACTGATCCAATGCCCAAAGAAGTTGTTGTTACAGTCTCAAACTTTGATGAAGTGTTGATCTAGGTCCTTGATCAAGGGATCCTTGAGGTGTTTTAAGGTCCAGCTAACCATGAATATCTAGAAGGACCTGAAAGTTTGAGTACTAACAGTGAAGCCCTCAGTTCTGCATGTATGATGAACATTTAGCTTTCAGAGAATCTGTCAAAAGCCATCAATCACCAGGTGCTGGCCTGGATTAGTCCTGTATCTGATGTAGATTTTGTGTTTTCTGTGCTCCTGAATAGCTGGAGTGATATGCAAGTTACAAGATCACAGAATAGCTCTGGCTGGAAGGCACTTCTGAAGATCATCTACTCCAACCCCCTGCTCGAGTAGGATCAGCTACAGGATGCTACTCAAGGTCACAAAACTTGTGTTTTGAATATCTCAAAGGATGCAGACTATACAACCTTTTTTTTCTTTCTTTCTTTTTTTTTTTTTACTTGAGTTTAGGTGGAATTTTCTGTATTTCAATTTGTTCCATTGTCTCTTGTCCCATTATTGGGCACCACCCCCCCGAGCCTCCTCTTCTCCAGGCTGGACAGTCCCAGCTCTCTCAGCCTCTACTCACATGTCAGATGCCACTAATCACCTTGGTAATCCTTCACTGCACTTACTCCTGTAGGTCTGTGTCTCTCTTGTACTGGGAAGACCAGGACTGGACACAGCACTCCAGATGGTGTCTGCTCACCAGACCTCAGTAGAGGGGAAGGATCATCCCCTTTACACCTGCTGACAAAACTCTTCCTGATGCATCCCAGGATGATGTTTTCCACCTTTGCTGCAAGAGTCCGAGTTTGTTTGGTCAACTTGCTCACCAAGGACCCCTGGCTCTTTTCTGCCAAGATGATTTCTAGATGGTCAGTCTAGACCAGTACTAGAATGTACTAGTGCAAAGGTGGTTGTTCATCCTCTGGTGCAGGGCTTTTCCCTTTGTTGAAGCTCATGGGGTTTCTGTTGGCCCATTTCTCCAGCCTGTTAAGGTCCTTCTAAATGGCAGCACAACCATTCAGTCTGTGAACCAGTTCTCCTAGTTATGTGTCATCTGTGAATTTTCTGAGGGTGCACTCTGTTCCATCATCCAGATCATTGATGAAGAGGTTAAAAGGTATTAATCCCAGTATCAGCCCTGGGGTGGCTAGTGAGTAGTCACTGGCTTCAAGCTGCCGATCACAATGCTTTCAAGCCCAGCACTTCCGCCAGTTTTCAATTCACCTCACTGTCTCATATATTTAGCCCATACTTCACCAGGTTGTCTGTAAGGATCTTAACAAGTGACATGTCACAAGTCTTACTAGAGATAAACCACATCTGCTGCTTTCGCCTCACCCACCAAGCCTGTCATCTCATCATGGAAGGCTATCAAGTTGGTCAGACGTAACTTCCCTTTGATAAATCTGTGCTGACTGCTTCTGATCACCTTTCTGACTTCCAAGTGTCTAGAAATGGTTTCCAGGATTAGCTGCTCCATCACCTTTCCCAAGGATCAAGGTGAAGCTGTCCTGCCCGTAGTTGCCTGGATCCTTCTTGCCCTTCTTGAAGACAGGAGTGACATTTGTTTTGGTGCATCCCATCACAGTCCATGGACTTGTGTCTGTCTAGTTTAAGTATACCCTAAACTATACCGAGGGTAAGTCCACTTTGTTCCAGACATTCCCAGTAAAGGACAAGGTAAAGAGGACACTGAGTACCTTGTCCTTTCCACGCCTTTTGTTATTAGGACCCTGTCCCCTTTAGCAGTGGGTCCCCATTTCCCCATTTCCCCCAGTATCTCCCTAGTATCTAGTATGCTCGTGCTACAGCACAGCAAGGCAGTGCATGCCATGGTACAGTACTTCTTCCAGCAACCTATGAACACTACCTCTGAACATAAACAGGACCCAGAGGAGCTGGGGCTGGGCTCTATGATACCTTCCTGCACAACAGGATTTCAAGCAGTGTGTGCAAAAGTGCACCAGGAGTTGCAGAGCCTGACTTTGAAAGTCCAGCTGCAAATTTAATTTTAAGTGATATGAGCTCCAGCTTAATGAAACTATATTTTCTCCTCTCTACCAGATACTTTACCTTTCCCTTTGTCTGCCCTGTTGCTTGCCCTAAACTCAGCTAGCTCTGATGGAATGAATCCTCACCCAGTCAGTCATTCCCTCAGGCAGGGTGAGCTTCTGTTGCTCCATTTTTTGGCAAAATCTGCAGCACAGATTTCTAAATGTCTTGTATTTATTTTATTGCTTTTTTTTTGTTTGTTTGGTTTTTTTGTGTCTGTGCATGAAACCTTATGTTTGGTGGGTAAACACTGGGTAAACATTTTTCATAGAGACTTTTTAGTTTTTAATAAACAGAGTAATTTTCTCAAACAGCTCCTTTCTTACTCTGCTTCATAATATCATGTGGAAATAGATGGTCTGTTTCAACATCGGGGAACTGGAGGGATAAGAATAGAGACAGCAGTGTGGAAGCAATGGGTCCCTCTTCTGCCCATATGGTTCAGGTTTGCATTTTGGCTGGCACGATAATGTGATTGCTGGCAGATCGAATGTTTAGTCTCCAGAGCAAATAGCAGCCAATGAGTTGGGGTGTAATGTACATGTGGAGATGTTCATAATATTCCACACAGGCTGAACCTACAGCAGGAGTGAATTCAGCTGCAGTGAAAACAGAGATGCTGCATGAATCCTTCTGTCAGCACAGCAATGGCATTTCCAGGCTTTTGCATTTGGAAAGGGGAGGAATGTGCCTCTGGGGATGGAGAATGCCACCACTCTCAGATTCTCCCGTGGCAGGAATTTCTGATTTGCCACATAGAAGGTGATGTATTCTGATGAGCCTGAAAGTTACATTTCATCACTGCTTTATCACCCGATGAATCATTACGGCAGATGAATGTTAATTGTAGCTAAACAAATGGGCATGTCCTCTCTACCCCCAGACAGCTGCCACTGCTGTAAGATATTAGGCAGAGGGTGCAAAGTGTTTCTGGATGGAAGGGAAGTGCTACCCATACCTCTGGAGCTGCATAGCTGCAGTGTAATGAAATGCCAGGTGTGGAAGAGTGTTTGGGTTGGAGCAATTTCCATTCACTCTGTGGTTTGCACCCCTCTGGGGACACGCTGCAGTACAGTTCCCTTAAGTGGTTGTTTGCTCCCAGACGGCAAGGTCTGCATGGGAACAGAGTTGGCTTTGTCACGTACCGTTGCACTGACATGCTTGGGGCTGAGCGGGTACCTGGCATCGATAAATAAGGAGCCACTGGGATGGTGGGAGAGGCTGCTGACCTGGATGTATGGCAGAACACCACTGGTTCCTTGGGGACTGCCAGTTCTTCATTTAAGGGATGTTTGTCCAGGGAAAGTAAACTGACTGAGCAGACTGGGGTTTTTTCTTCCAGCAGTTGCCCCTCTTGGCTGACCTGGAAACAAATCTTCTGTAGCTAAGCCACTGAGGCCTAGTTTGTCTGACACTTAATGACTTGACTTCTTCTGCTGTTGTTATAGAAACCAAAACAAAGTGTACTGGGGTACCCCATTTCACCTAGTTCATGTTTCTGCTCAACAGGATGCAACTGGTAGGCAGTAACTTGCAAAAATGACATTTCTGTGACATTGTCAATTCTCTGCCATAAGAAAGTCTGTTTCGAGGAATACAGGTGCGTGATGAAAGAACTGTAATCAGATACCCAGGTGGGGAGCTAAGTTCTCAGACCTGTTCATCCTACAGGATATTTTAATATTTGTGAAGGTGCATGGCTGGAACAGAAGGAGGTGAGTCAGGAAAGGAAAGGAAAGGAAGTGCTAAGAGCTACAGAGACTTGTGGCTAAAATTCAGCCACCTCAAGGTTAGATACATGCATTTTGGTGGATGAGAGTGGACATCTGTAGCTGGTCTTTGTGATGAGAGGGTGGAGGGGAAATATCTAAGCATTTGCTTTGTAGGGTTGAAAAATAGCTAGGGTCTGCACAGAGTGCCTTGGCATCAATGAAATTCAGATGGCAGAAAACACGTAACACACAGTGTCTTGTTCTCAATACGTGGGTCCATCTCTGCAGGATTCCCCACCTGGAACGATTTCCTGGAGACCCTGGTTATGCCACCAGGAGCCGTTCGCTGCCTCAGAGGCTTCATCCCCCTGGCCCCAGCCCAGCTTGTTTGTCAGGTACCTCCTCAGCTCAGGCACGGATGGCAAGTGAGAGGAGGGGAGCGAGGACATCCTCACAGACAGTTCAAACGCAGACTAAGAGGCATCTGTTGAAATGTCGTCAAAGTAGCAGGAATTCATTTTATTGAAGAATACATATAATAAAGATAGAACAAAGGGACTGAAATGGTGAACAGATGGGCGGGTGTTCTTCAGTGGCTCAGGAGCTGTGTGAACATGCTGGTTTATGCCCTCCCCTTTTTCTGCCTTTTTTTTTTTTCCTTGGTTTGGTTTGGTTTAGTTTTGATGCATCAGGGTAGGATGTGAGATGATATGACAGCATATGTCAGAAACTTGGGGGAAAATAAAACCCCCTTTTTCTAACATCAAACTACTGCTATCAATAGGAACAGCAACTGTTCAAAATTTGTTTCAGAGCTGCCAAGAAGTGAACATTCACAGGAGAGAGAGAGAGAGAGAGAAGGGAAAAAATATTTTTCCCTGCTGTTTGCAAGGTGGACACAAATGCAAGCGGTAGGAGGCTGACAACTTGACACATGTCTAATAAATCTAAAGCATGGAAAAAAGTCAACAATGCACTGTACAAGAAAGCATTACTGAGATAAAAAAAGTACAATCCAACAAACCCCCCACTTAAAAATATATTTATTCCCAAAATGGTGAGGAACATAGACATTAGAGCCTCAATTTCTCTTCCCCTCCCCCTCTTTTCTGGATTTCTTTTTTTTTTTTTTTTTTTTTTTTTTTTTTTCCAATTTCAA
>JAOEGS010007359.1:0-16699 GCA_025447755.1 Corythornis vintsioides | reverse complement strand
GAAAAGAAAAGAAAAGAAAAGAAAAGAAAAGAAAAGAAAAGAAAAGAAAAGAAAAGAAAAGAAAAGAAAAGAAAAGGCAACTTGTAGCATGACAAGTATCTCATGCTTGTAACCCACCTGCTCAACTTTATGTCTTTTCTTGGATGTGGCTGTGCCAAGCAGAGAATGTGTCCTGTAGTCTCAGTGCCAAGACTGACAGGATGCCTCACAGGTCAGATGTTGCTCTTTGCTTGCAGGGAAAGGGCTGTCTGCCATCATTTAGTTATTTCACCAACCCTGTTTGTATGTGTGCCTGTATGGGCATATGTGTGCTTTGACCAGGGTGGGCTGTCAGCAATACCTCCCTTCATGAACAGAAGATCTCCTTTCATTCTCTGCTCACAGGCTGGTTTGCCCACTTCTGAGTCATGAGCCTTCCATAATCTAAAGTTTATGATTACATATCACCCAACAAATCCTCCTTCATGTCACAGCCACCACCTTGTCTGATCCTGGAGGTGGAAATCCCAGACTCCAGAGCTGAAAGCACAAGGCCCCACATCTCAGATGAATTATGCTCTTCAGTTCATCTGCAGATCATAGATGGTACACTACCCTGGCACAAAAGTCTGATGAGACAGACTTGAATAGGTGTGAACATTTTAGGGATAGATACAAATTGTCTCTTCATTGACCAAAAGAGAAAGAGCCAAGTGGTGCTGCCTAAGGCATCACTGCCTCCTCTCTTGATGTTCTCCATGCCAACAGCCTCAGGGAAGATAAGATCACAAACATTTACCAGTTCCATCAAGCTAGGGTAGTAACAGGAGACATGAGCTACACCTCTGTGCATCTCTGTTGCAAACAAGCTTGGAAAAATTATTCCACTATTCTGCTTTGATGAGTTGGTGCATATGAGGACACCTCCTCGATTCACTTAGGAAAGGAGTTGATTTAAACTTAATCATTTGGGAATTAATTTGATAGAATGTTTATAAGTGGGTAACTTCTATTTTGGGGGTCCCAAACATGCAACATGTGAAAAACAGAAAGCTGGGTTCACTTGAATCTCTTTCTTCTGAATCTTAGTGAAATAAATGAAAAGACACAGAGTGTGTTCACTGAGTGCATGATCCAGCCAGCCACAGGAGCAGCTGCAGGAGCAGTAGGTATGTATGTAGTATACAACTGAGCATTTGCATCCTAATCCTCTGTTTCGAGTTGCTCAGAGCTTTGTGAATGTTTTACTTATCAGGATAAAAGGTTCCAGGCCTGGTGTCTGGCAAAATGAAAATTTTTAATAGTTCAAGATAAAACTCATTCAGTTAGTCTAGAGAAGGAGAAGAGTCAAAGAATCAAATAAACAGATTTTTATATTTTTTTTTTAGTTTTTTTTTTACTAATAGTTCATCTGCTAAAATCTCTGAGGGACCAGAGCTGAAGCCTGGCATGAAACAGCCCTTGCTAAGAAGGCCATTAGAGACTATAACATGTTATAGCTATTGACCAGTGTGTTACAGGGAAATTTCTATGTGATCCAAAAGGGTTAAGAGTCCTTGGAAATCATCCAGTAGGCTTATTCAATTTATTTCGGAAAGTTGATCCTCCCACTTTCCCCTCACACTTACACTGTTTCTTCTAGTAACATTGGGAGCAAGAGGATCCATATTTTCCATATTCGTGGCTAATTTAGCTGTACAGAGATCCCAACAGAGATTAGTAAGATAAACTAGGCAACCTCCTCTAGCCTTATTTTCCCATTGTCTAGTCTAAATGGCCATCTGATTCATACCTTAAGTCCCATATAAGCTTTATATCACATGTGTAAATCCGTTTATCTAAGTCCACCGAAGAGCCATAGCACATAATACTACAGAATTATTTCTTGTGTCTTCCCCTGTGGTCTTTCAGGTTGATGCACACTGAGCAGCTCATGTTGTGCAATGTGTTTAAGTTTTCTGTGTTGAAACTGCAGTAAATTCAAGGTGTGGTGTAATTGATTAATACTTATGCAGCATGTTGAAGATACAAGAAAAGCACTATGCCCTGTGACGGTTATAGATTGCCCTGTACACTAAAGACATGCTCATGTTTTCATACTTTGGCTCTAGTCTGTATGGCAGCCAGAGGTACTAGAGGAAACTTTGTATCTCTCCCATACTGAAATTACTGTGGCATAGTATATTCTGTGGAAAATATTGGGCAACAGTGATGATAATCTGGTTATCCACACTGCAGACAGGAGCAAGGTGGAGTTGAGTCACTGGTCCTGGCTCTGTAGTCCCTGCAGGATGCTCCTGGAGCTATACTGCCTTTGTGAGCAACTAATAGTTCAGGCAAAATGGAAATATACACACATGGTTGTACCTGCAGTAGTGTGGATTTCACACTAGTTCAGGCAGCCTGATAGTTAGTGCTCTTCATTCTTTGGTTCATAATTAGCCTTCTCCATATAAAATCCTAGGAGTTTTGCACCAAATTTGTCTCTGGCCTTAGCAATGAAGATAACAAAAAATGTACCGTAATAGTAACATACACACAACAGACAGTAAAAAAAAAAAAAAAAAAAAAAAAAATGTAGTAGAGGATATGATACTACCATGCCCACTTTAAAGATGAGTAGCTGAGTCACAGAGAGACAAGAGCCTCAATTCCCAAAGGCAGTCAGGTAACTGAGAAGCGAGCAATTGCCCAAATTGGACAGAAAGTCAATAGCAAGGCTTAACTTTGATCTCCTGACTTGCAATCGTCTTACGATGCAACTATAAAATCAAGCCTTTCCCCAGAGGTGCTCAGAAAAGGTGAGTTTTTTCTGCCCCTTTGCAAACACTCTCAGAGTTCACCTGGCTGGACATCAGAGAGCGTCAGCATTTGCAACTTCCCTTGGCTCATGGGATGGGCAAGGACAGTGATGGCGGGGAGCTGCAACCCAGATGCACTTTGAGGGAAGATTGGGTGACTTGTGTGTGAATAACTGACTGACTTGTTGCTAGGGAACTGTTAGGAGGCATGCTTTTGATCTCCCATATGCTTACTACTAATAAATAAACAAATAACAATAATTACAACAAACCCCAAGCCTGTTGTATCTCCAGGATTAATTAATGATGAAATAAAGCTGAAATACTGTAAAAGAAGGCAGCAAGGTGGGTTAGACTTCACATTTTCCTGCTGTGTATGGAAATGGTGGTTGAAATTAACATTTTTTTTTCCTCCCTAAAATTTACCTTAGCTGGATCAGGTTAGTGGGAAGAATGGGGGAGTATTCTCTTCGTATACAGAGGATGAGCAGACAGACAGTAAATCCCACCATGCCAGTTTTACTCACATTCAGTTTTTCCTGCCTACTACACTTAAGTTTTTTAGATACTTTACTTGCATTTCTAATTCAGTTATTCTTCTGAAATTTATTCAAAGGATTTATGCTTATGAAATTATAATATAATGCTGCCTATATGCCAATGAGCTGCAGGCAAAGAAAATAATTTTCTTCAATTTACAGTTATGAGGCTGGAAGAAAATGATGCCTTCTTATCACCTCTTTTTCTTTGTATGCCTCAGTATTTTTTTAAGTCTTCAGAAGGCAGGAGCTGATGATGAATTCTTAAGCAGATCACACTGATAATTGTATTTCAGAACTGTCAACTCTGTGAAGACTGTCCACGGAGGTGTCTCAGTTCACTTGAGCTATTTGTGTCACTGCTTCTCCAGGAACTCAGCCCTCAATAAAACCCAAATCACTGGGGATATTGTTAAGTCTTCTGAAAGGATTATTAGATCGAAGGAAAATTTATGGATGACACTTTGTAACAATTAATCAGGAACTGTTGATGAAGTTAAGTTGGTTCTTTATTCTTGAAAAGAAAAAAAAAAATGCAGCCCCTGTACAAATTGTCAAGTGGCCTGTTTTGTCACTCTGTTTGATTAATGGACTGTTTGGAGACCCCAAAAAGTCCTAGTACAAATAAAAAAGAATCATAAATATTGAATAAGCTCACAGCATGTTTAACCTTGACTATATTTTGGAACATTCTTGGGGGAAACTTTGCTATTCAGAAAATAAATTGCTAAGGGGATTAAAAACAAAACACACACACACAAATTTGTTGTTTTTTTTAATTTTATATTTTGAAGAATGTCACCTACCCAACCTTGTCATCCTGATTAGCCTGCCATGATAAATTAGCTTTAGTTAGCTTTGCAATCAGGTCACAAACTGCTAACACACTACTTCATTTTGCAAATGGGACTACACCTGGTCCATAAAAGGGGCATAGGATGGCAAGGAAAATATTCCTGCTTTTGATGCCTTGTATGTCACAAAATGCTGGGGCCGCTAACAGGCTATTATCCTTTTGTACTGTAATTTATGGAAATGGAGCCCAAGGAGTGCTGAGAGCATGGGAGTTGTGGTGGCATAAGGTTGCTTCTGAAAGGTTGGTGCAAAGATGTCCGGTGATATGCGTATATGCAAATGATAAGACCTGAGTTTCAGCAGCAGTGAACACACACACACGAACACACACACACACATTCATACGTATTCAGGACACGCAGTTTTCATCTTTTCCTCCTGCTCCTCTGTCTCTCTATTTGCAACTCCAGTGCCCTCCTCCCCCCAGACCTCCCCCCCATTGCTTGATGCAGCTGTTTAGTCCTGACAGGTCTGACCAGTCATTTTTGCTAACCTCTGATAGCATCTAGGTCAGAGTGATCCCAAACTGGATTGCTTTTGTTCTCAGTGAACAAGAAATACAATGCTATTAGTTTAGGCTGAGGTTCCGCAATGCACTTAAACTTCACATGCTTCGCTCCAAGTGCCCAAGGAATTCCCCTCTTCTCCTTCGATGGGGCACTTAAGTACCTGCTTAAAGTTAGGCATGTTTCAGGCATGTTTGTGCTGAATCAGGCCCTCGCTCAGAAGAAAATGACACTGCTTTTTGTTTAGTTGGCCCCTTTTGCCAGCGTGTGTCATATGCCAGCTCACTAACCCATCTAAGCTGACACAAATGCAATAATGTACTTCAAAGCAAAGATTATTCAGGCTCAAGAAGTGGGAGAGATTTTGAAATCTGTGCAACTATTTCCATTAGGAATGTAACAGAGATGTATAATAGTAATTGCTCATTAGATTTTGTTGATTCTTTGAGTGTAAAACAGGGATTCAAACAGGGGAATTTCTTTTAGTCTCATCACATTTCATTCTGAGCTATATAAATAATATTTTTCAATCCATTTTTATCCCAACATTTCTCCATCATCACAGGGAGTCCTCCATCTCTCACTGAAGACTACCAGTACATGACCAGAGAGAGCAGGGCCAGACATTACATCACCTGCATTAAGCACCCTTGTAGGGAAAACGAGGTGCTAGCTCTAGTTGCACACCACTGTACACCATGTCCATTTGGTCAGCAGTGGCCAAGAGACAGAAAAGTCTGTCTCTAGGAAAATGAGCTCAGGTGCAGAGATGGTTTGGTTCATTTTCCTACTTGTTCAAATTTGTCATGTGGGAAGGAGTGGGGAAGCATGAAGTTTTCAAGGTCTTTGGGTATTTCTTCAGTACATATGACTGAAAATCTTGTATAAAATACTGAATCCAATGGAATTTACCAGCCTGAACTAGGCTGGGGTGAGGCAGAAGCTTTGGGAGGAAGCTGGCAGAGAGCTGCTTCTGAAAGGGGCACAGGCAAGCCAGTGGGCAGCACTTCCCCCTGCTGCTCGACCTTCACCATGTCCCTGGAGCAGGAACCCCACTGCACACACTGCTGCATCTCCCCACTGTTTGCCCGGCAAGGTGCAAAACCAAAGTCCTGACTGGCAATTATTATTAAGGATGGGAATTTTCACAGGATTTGGGTGTTAATTCTGGATAAATTCCAGCCCTGGTGATTGCACTCTTCCCAAATGAATTCCTGCTGCTGATTCACCTGGGAATGCCACAGTGGTCCTTAATCCCTGGCCTGAGCCACTGAGGGCTGTCACAACATGCTGCATAACAGGCTTTGGGGTGGGGCTCCTCCAAGGTCTCTTGCTGGTGTGTTTCACGTGGGATTTAGAAACATTTAATAGGTCAGGGAGACTGAGCAAACCTGAACAGACTGTTCAGCTCAGTGGTTAGCATGGGCACATGGGAGAGAGGAGGCTTGTGCCCCATTTCCTGAGCCCATTAAGTATCTGCGTCACATGTAAGATCCAGACCCTGTTATAGAAGGTGAAGAATACTTTCTGAATCTAGTACAAGTACTGAGAGTGAGTGGATCATGATCTAGGTGCTCCTTGAAATGGCCAGATGCAAAGCTTTAGGTGCTTTCAGGCAGAAGTAGCAGAGTGGGAAATTGTGAATCAGATTCTGTGCTAATAGAGCTCTCGAGCTGCAGAGCAGTGCTTTATGCAGTGGAGTCTAGAAAAACAGGTATTGCAGAGGAAAGCACTATGGATATTGAGAAAAGAAGTGACTTTAAAATGTAGTGATTAGTAGGATGTCTGAGTTCTGGCTGCTGCTACATTTGATATAATTTATATCAAGCAGTACATTTTCAAGAAGGGAAATCTGTTTAAAAATAGTTCCCATATTTTTGTGGCTAGGGCACTTCTAAAAACTGTGCATTTGAATCACCTTGGAGGAGCTGAATTTAATTATTTTCTCTGCATTCATCTCAGGTAGGTGCTCTGATCACCTCTTTTTCAGGGTTGGATTATTTGTGTCAGATTGATCCCTAACAAACTGGTCCCGACATGGTACATGGAAGGCATGTCTCCTATGAAAGTGCCAGCACAACTTAAAGGCAAAACAGGAATATAACACCTCTGTAGTTCCCAATGTTAGATGTACTTTTTCCTGCAGAAAAGGACATACACCTGGAGATCCTTACTGCTGTTGGAGGAAAAGGCAGACATTGGGGTCCTTAGGTACCTCCCTGGTACTCTGCTGGTGCTTTTCATTTGGGGATGTTTTTACATTAACTATCCATTCTTGTGTAGCTTCACATTCTTGTGTAGCTATCTCAAGGAGTCTTTCAACATGGGAACTCATAGGAAGGCTTATCTTTGGAACTCTTTTGCATCACATCAGGATTCTTTGCTTTCTAAAATAAAGTGTTCCTAGAAAAGCTGGCAAATGAATCAGATCTCCACCTTGGTCCACATTCTCTTCTTCTAACTCTCCCAAACATGAAACAGGCACTAAAATAAAATTCCTGTTACTAAACATTATGTAGGCCTTGCCCTTTGATGCCTGACTGTTCCCAAAAAAAGAGCTCAAATCCAGGAAACATGGGGGAAGATTCAGTCATTTGAAGGGTGCAGACTTCATCGTTACTGTTTGCCAGCAGAAGAACAATGCCTAAGATAAAACATAAACTAAATAAAGCTAATTGTGTTATAAAGAGCACCAGGCATCCTATAAAAACTTGTTGCCTAAATGTGTCTGGAACAATTTATCAGCAAATTATCATCATGCAAAGGAGCCAAAGCAATTAGCTGGGGTTTGGCAGATCTCTGCACTCCTTCGACATACTCTGTAGTAAAACAGACCACCAAAAAAAAAAAAAAAAAGTAATTTAGAAGTAATTTCTGTGTATCCCACAAGTGCTAGATTGGTGCTTCAGATGTTTGACTAGGGTCTTCTCTGTGATGATTTGCTGTATTTTATAAAGCATGCTGCATGCTACTAATTTTTGTGCCTTCTTTTCTTTCACTGCTCCTGCCCTCTTTGGCTTCATGTGCCTAAGAGTAAACCACCTGCAAAGAGTTTGTATTGGCTAGAACTGAATTAGCAAGTGAGTTTCACCTGAAAGTGGACAGGTTCATTCTCCAGGTTAAGGCTGATTTTATACTTTATATTTTTAAACTTCTTTGACCATCAGGTCAAAAAACCTGGCTATGATGATAAAACAGGTTGACCAACACTGTCTGTATCTTTTTTTGGTGGTTTTATTTTAATGCCTTGTTTTAATTTAGCCCTTACATCACCATTGACCAATTGGTTTTGAAGACGCCAAATGAAGAGTTAATGGCAGGTATGTGGTATTTTTCCTTTTAAGAGGTGGTGCGATTTTATACACTAGGATAACACCTGTGGATAGTCAGTCTTTGAGCTGTGGATAGCTGCAGACTGGGAGTATTATGAAGCTGTGACAACGTATTTGCTTAGACTTACTTTTTTTACAAGATGCCTAGGCAAAAGTGTATGTATGTTATACTGGGTGCTTTGTGCTTTTGTAGATTGGAACTGTGTTATTCATGGGATGAGAAGTATAACATTGATTTTATGTTTTGATTCTTCTGTAATTGCAGAGTGAGAAGAAAAGAATTGGGCTCTTGCTCTTCACAGATGGGAAGATCTGGTCTTTGATCTTAATGCTAGAACTAGTAATCAAATGTTGGCTTCCTGGCTTTTAATGTGTGAATGAGTTGAAAGATGCTCTCAACTAGGTTAACAAGCCATGTGTAGTGGGTGAATGATGCTTCGTATAGTTCATTCTTGACACTTTTATGATATAAAACAAATGTAGGAAGGTCCTTTGATCCGTGGGTTAAGGCTGCCTGTGTTTGCAGAGACAAGACTGGAGTATTTGCAGGCTGTGAAAAGTATCCACACATGTGATTGTACACTTGCCTTTACCCGATTTTTGCTTATCTTTGTGTTTGCTAGCCACACTGCTTTCTGTTAGAATAATGTTAACTTTGTGTTGATTCACTTCATGTGAGCTTTATTACTACATCTCCCCTGAGTGGAAGTAGTATGGTGAAATCTTGTCAGGCCTGTAGTGTCTGAGCCTGGGCTTGAGAAATGACAGTGCAGTTCTGGACACACAGTGACACAAAACCTGTTTGTTTCCTCTTCATCAGTGAACAGCACTGAGTGCTTGAGGAAGTCAATGGTTGAATTTGTTTGAAATTATTTGTGAAGGAGGATCCTCCTTCTTGTCATTTTATTTACCATTATCAGACATTATAATTTCTTCCCAGCGGCAATTACGCTGATATCACCACGTCTAAATCAGAAATGACACTGTAGTGGTTATGTTATGTCGACTGGGCATCACCTAATTTTTAAGTGGCATTCTTGCCCCATCATTGTGATTATATCCCTTTGTAATAAGGAATATAATAAAAGATCTACATAATGGGAAAACATACATATTAATATATTCCATGACAAACATGTTAACTTTACATATTAATCTTGATAAATAGAAATCATGTTTACATTTTTCCTCTTCAGTACACTGTTCTCTTGACAGCTTGCTTTCCCTCTGGATTTATTCTTTTCAGTCCTGGTGTACATTCCACTGCCTTTGGTCATCCTGTTAGTTACAGAAGGAGAAGGCAGGTCACATCCATCGGGTTAAAAAGACAAAAAAAAAAAAAAAAAAAGAAAAAAGAAAAAAAAAAAAGTGTTACTGGAAAACGTAACATGGCTGCTCTTCTCATTGCATTCAGGTCTGCATGAAGGGACTTGGATATGTGCAATAAACATATGTGTGTGATAATGAGATTGTTGGTGGAAAGTCATCTTGAAAAGACAAGGAGCAATTAAGCTTGCTTACTTCTACAAGTTAGACTGACAAGATGCCATTGTCAGCCCCACTCATCCATATAATAGGGTTCTCCTTCCCTGCTTAGCTGTATTGGGAGAAGCATTTCCTGTCAAACCTCTGCCGTGACTCCACCACAAAGCAATCTGCCTCCTTCCCTTTCACACACAGTTCATACACTTGCATCACTGTCCTGATTTTAACTGAGCACCTGCTAGCAAGCACCTGAATTAGAATAAAAATTCAATTCAAAGCCATCATTTAACTGAGTATTTATTTGTATTGGTGTATGCTCTTGTCCGATTTTAATTGAAAACTTAAAAGATGTCAGTGGGCAGATGTGCAGGTAGCTCACAAATGTTTAATAATGTGATGTGTGGAGTCAACAAATAATGTACCTTCCTTTCTGCTATCTTGAAGATTTAGATAGGGTATCTTGGATGCTATCGACAAGGATAGAAGTGTGGAACAATAGGAACATATGATAGTTAGTGGCAGATAACAATAGCTATCCTTATGCATCTTGAATTGAATGATGAAGCCATCAATTAGAGAAATAGCCCTCTGAGTATATATCATTGACAAGATGAATACCAGTACATTGTATTTCTGGATGGAGATCTCAGTTATCTGTAATTCAGAAAAGCAGTGAATAGTATATACAGTCAAACTAATACTATGATATTGAAAATCAGAAATCTTTTGTCCCCCATGTTTCTTTGATTTTTAGCTACTAGACTCAGATAATTAAAATATTTGCACATTATATTAACTACTTAATGCTTTCTCATTTAGTATCAAGATTCCATTCTTCTCCACATTCAGTGGACATTTTCAGGACTTAAAAGAGCAGGAGGAGCAGTTCTTTCAAGAAGTTGTCTGGTCTCTTAATTAATTCTTATATATAGATGAAGGGATCCATTCACAGACTATGAACTGCTAAGAGTCCCTCTTCCACACCAAGGAGCAGACCTGGAATCCACTCCTTACATGGCACAGCCTCTATTTTCAAACTATATTCTCTTTGGAATAGCTGATAGTTTCTGTCCCCTGTGCCTCTTCCAGCTTTCATGTTTTGTGGGTGTTTGTTTTTTTTTTCTTTTTTAGCTTCAGTACTCATTATTGTTATGTTTCTAGTAAAGAAGCAACAGAAAAGTCAAAGAGATGGAAGTTGCACTATAATAAACAAGGAATTTTCAGCAGTTGCAGTTCTTTTACTTACATTTGGAGTGAGTGAATATTGCATGCAGTTCTAGACTAACTATAAAATAGAATTTAAGGAATGGGATATAAGCATACATGACCATTATCTATATTATTATTAGTATTGGTCAAGTTTTTTAAAATATGGACTCGTGTTTGCAAGCAGCTTTGTGATTTTTCCATGGAAATATAAATATTTAGATCCTCTTCATGTTTCTTTGCATATATGCAGGTCATCATATTACAAATGAATCCTACCAGGGATGCCAGTGATTGTTGCAGTGAAAAAAATTTATAGAGCCTTAGGGGGAAAAAATGCTCACTGCCTTTCCCAGAAATATTTGAAAGGGCTAATGAAGTTTGTTGGATTCAGTAGCATTGACAATGTATGGCAAATGAAGGGAAGAAAAGAGCCCAGGTCTTTCAGGAAAGCAGCAGGTAAAATAAATTTCTGTAGCCTTCCCCCTTCTAAATCTAATCAAATGAAACCACCTACAGGCCAATAAGCTTCTTGAGTGCACTTTGCCCTGGAAATAGTGTTTTATTATCACCCAAAACATAAATAATGCAATAAAAGAAAATGTTTGAGGTCTCCTTAATGAGCTATTGTTAAGGCACCCTTCGCTCTTATCTCCTTTCATAGCCTGATGTGAAGAGCAGCATCCAGTGGTTGAGAGCGTATTTTGAGTGCTTCTAGGAAAGTACAAATGAGAAAACAGATTTAATTACACTGCTTACTACATCTAGAGGTCCATGTGGTTTGACCGGCTGTGTTAGGACACCCTGTAATTTGGAGGAATTCTCTGTGTGCTGGCACCATAAATGTACTGCTATCCAAAGCATGGTTAATAATCTAAAGTTGGCTGTTAACATTGCTGGAGCTGGTGTCTATAATTTCAGCGAGTGACCTGAATGGCTCTGCAATGAAAGACTGAAATGTCACTCTCCTTCTTTACTTTGTTTGCCTTGAGCAAAGACTGCTCCAGATTGTGTACATCCACCGAGGTCCAAATGATGAAAGGGCAGCATATAAGCGTAGATTCATGGCTCTGCTAAATCCCCCTGCTTTGGCAGAATAGTAGAGAGCATGGGGAGGAGGGCATGAGAGAAAAATAAGATGGTCTCCTCCAGAGCAGCTTCCACTGTGGCTCTCTTTTCCTGTCTCTGACCGTGTAAAGGCGAGGCTGGCTATAGGGACCTGGCTCTCCCATGCTCTCTAGCTGCCAGCCATCAGTAAATCAGACCTGATGCCTGTGGCTAAAGGCAAAGCAAATGGCTTCCATTACCCAGGTATTTATTTTGCACCTGCGGCTGTGACACCTGTGTAATAACAGTTACGTACGACAAAAGGTAGGCTGACCTGACTATTTCATCGCTTCTTTTTGTGATGCTGAGAGAGTGAGCAAGCAGAGGACTTGTATTCTTCTCAAGAGGTGTTACAGACCACCCAGCTGAGACATCCTTGGAGTGGAAAAAGCAAAGAGCTTTACTTTTGCTGTCAGGAATCTTAAACCCTTGTTTCTGTTGTGTCTCATTGATACAGCTCAGATGCAGCAAAGGAGTAAAACACTATCAGTAAATTTCAGAAAGTTCAGTATTTGCATTTCATTTGGAAACCTGTGACATTTTGGCATATTTTCACTGGAAGGCCAGGGCAATGCTGATTGAAGATCAGAGTTGGCATTAAAACATACAAGGTATGGAGAGCTGGTGTGCTTCAGAGCAAAGCCAGCCTGCCAGGCACAGAACTAGGGCAGCTCTGGGGCAAGGGATAAGACTAAGTGTTAGAGTTGGTGGGTTTTCTTTGTATACAGAGTTGAACAAAAAGACTGATTCACTCACAGTGCTCTGAGACTGTACCTTGAAGTGACACAGGCTCTGAGTGCACATATGCTTACTTTCTTTAAAATCATTCAAGCATTCGTGCATGTTGCCTGATGTACAAGTGTCAGAACTGAGTCTGTTCAACCTTTCCACTTACAGTGTGATAGATGGGAAAGCACTGGAAAACCACAGTAAGGCTAGCTCACAAGGACCAGGAGACTTCTCTATCATTTGGGTAAGCATGGAGGTCAGTTGTACTTTAACAAAACAAAGATGGGAAATCCAAATAAAATCTAAACCATTTCCCTCCAGCCATCATGAAGCACTATCATTTAGTTTACTGAAAGTTTTAAGATGTACTACTGCCATTTATGTATGAATGGCAAAGTCCCAACTATATTTCTGGAAGCAAAGAAGTCATTGCCTTCACCTTCCCACCTTGAATTTGCCTGTAATTACCTGAAAATGTGACATAATGCCAGGAAGGTGGAGAAATCTTGAAAGCAAGGACGCTGGTGTTTTGTGTGGTACTGCTGTTAGATTTAGGACTGTATCTGAATTACATAGCAGGGGAAAAAGCCTGTTGAACTCATCTGAGGTGAAGCACAAACTTTGGACTTCTTCCAGACACCTGAACACACCACCAACCACCACTACCAGTGTCCTTTTTCTTCTCCTGCTAGATACAACCTTTTTGTCTACAGTGTGTTTTATCCACAGAACTTGCTGCTGTTGCCACCAGAAACCTGGCAGCTGTGAGCACACTGAATTTCCCAAGACTTTGAGAGCTATTTGGAGGTCTTGAGAAATTTCACTATGATTTGAAGTTAGGGAGGCCTGTATTAGAATTGCTTTTTCCAGCAGCATGAACACACACACACAGAGAAATAAGAGCAAGGTTCTCCTTTGAGATTTTTTTTTTACAGTTTCAAGAGTGTTATTCTTGTTCCTCGTTTACATTCCCAAGAGAGGAAACTGACTCAATATCTCTCTTATTTGTAGGCATTTGTGATAGCAGATTGAGGTTTCCCAGCTTGGTAAGAAGTCAAATGACCCAATAACTGACTCCATCTCGGTTACTGAGAATATAGGAAAAATAACATTATCCACTTCCTTCTGGCTACTCTCGCCACACCCTGTGCAGGGATGAAGGGTATGTTATGTTGCTTGTATGCAGGGGTTATTATTTCAAAAGCACCACGACCTGAGGAGAACACCTCAGTAGGGCGTGAATGAGGGATTGCACATAGGTGTAAAAGAGGCAAGTAAGCCAGACATTTCAGCGTTATCCTTGTTTAATGTTATGAAAATGCTTTCAAAACTCTGGATGCAAATAAAGCTTCCCAATAGGCCTCCAGAAAGAGTCATGCCAATACTGTCATGCCAACGTGAATGAAGCTGAAGTGTTTTTCTTCGTAGAAATCAGACATGCCACACAATGCATTTCTGTGGAATTCACCCGACTCTTTTAGTTGGGTGGTTGAAATCACTTGGCTCGCGGCCTCGTGCCTCCCAGCTCACCTGAGGCATACTGTAATCAGCCAGAACTGTGCTGCTTGTCATGTCTTACTGCTTCCAGAAAATATACAAATTTCCTTTCCTTCTATTCCCTTTGTGAATTAGCCCCTTAGGGGTACGGTTTTAAGACAGTGTGCAAGAAGCCTGTGCACAGATCCTTGCAATGCATAATGAGATTCATGTGCCTGCCTACTTCCTCTGAAAATGAACTCTAGAACAGCTGAAGTGACTTGGTCTGGCACTTCCTTGGTCCTTTTGACCTCTCTCTTGCTATGGAAGATAGACTTCCTCCTCCTTCTCTTACAGAAAACCTGGAGGGTATATTTGTATGATGTGCTGTCTGGTTCCACAGTAAATCAAGACATTTCTTGAGATTTTCAGAGTCCTCAATTCCAGTTCTGAAGAAAGATAAGGTCGTTTGACACTTCACGGGATAAACTTAAGAGTACAGGTGCAATGAGACTACATGTCCTGTGACAGAAGGCTTGAATGTAGAGTTTTTACTTCAAAATGACATCAGAAAGCACTGTAAATCCAAGAGAGCTAAGTGCTTCTGACAAGTAGAAAATTCTCACCTGCAGAATAGGTGCCAAGGACTCAAGCTCTTTTGAAGCCTTTATTTGTTACTACAACACTATGTAGGATTTATTGAAATTTCCTAGCGAAAACTCTCCTATGCAGAACCTCGTTAAGCTACTCGCACACAGCCCATTTGTAATGTTTTCTTTTTTTTGCAAGACCTACAGAAAAGCCAAACAGAGGGACAATATCCTATAAGCCCCCACCAAAATCTCTGGGCTGCTCTGGTGCAGGCAGGTTTCATGCAGCCTGTCAGGATTTGTGCTGAGCGCCTGGGAAGCTGAAAACTGCCATTGTCCTGTGATAAGGGCTTTACTTGAAGCAGGCTCTGCTGGAGGCAAAGCAGAGACTCCCAACTCACGTTGAACTAGACAAAATGCCCCTTATAACGAGCATCAATTGCAGGGATGTCAAAAATCCCCCTGCCCTAAAACCTATGCAAAGAATATGAGTTTAAGAGGGGCAAATATACATTGCAAAGAGCGATCAAGGTTTTATGTGCCTAGGCCATATACACAGAATTTTGTTGTTGCTCAGTGAGAATCAGCAGGCCATAGCCAATAAATTCTTGGGGTTTTTTTGTCTTGGGTCCTGTCTATGTGTCCTTTTGCACTAAACACATGTAGTGCAGTAAGCATTTAGGCCCTCTTATGTTACCTTTTCATCTGGTCTTGTAAGGCCCAGCCTTTATTTGTCTATATCTGTGCTTGTAAGAGACAGAAGGAACACATTAGTACAAAAAAAACCGCCAAAACAAAACAAAAAAAAAACCAACCCACACCCCAACCAACCAACCAAAAAAAACAACAACAACAACAAAAAAGAAGCTAAACAAGAAAAAATAAATCTATCTATATATAAAAAAAGTACCTACCCAATCAGTTAATGCAGTGGAGTATATGTGAAAGGGTTAAACCACTACACAGGTACAGATCCTGTGGCAATTACAAATGTTATTGAAATAAAAACCAGAAACAGGAAGCCAAAAAACAGGTCCCTAAGGCAGGCATCTGTCTTAAATGATATCATTTGTCAAGTTTCCAGCATCTTGTGGTTGTGAACACAAAAAGAAGTTCTGTGTTATACTAAGGACATTACATACTCATTAGTTGGAATGTTCCTGAAGTACATAATACAGGATTTTCATTTAATAAGAAGCAGCTACTTGCCGCTGCATTGTACATAAAATAAATTCTAAGCTTGCTAATTGCCATTCAAGGATGTTCTACCTAATTTTTGATGGGTTTTTCTTCCCCTCCCCCTTTACACTGTAAAAATTGTGAGCAGAATGTGTTGCTGTGGTTTAATTATCTTTTTAAAATGTTTTCTTATTTCTGAAATCTGGATTCCTGCAATGACATATATTGAAGGCTTTAATGTAGATATTAAACAAAAAAAATCCCAAGGTACTTATAGAAATACCGTAGCAAGAAAGCAAAATATCTCACAAACACACACATATGTATCTCAGCACAAGAACTCTTCAAGTCATCACACCCCATCTCGAAGAACAAACCTAACTGTAATTAATTGGTATAGTTCCCCTATCTGAACACTATTAGCGCATTAGAGTTAACTAATATATAAGCTTCCCCCTTGCTGCCCTGCCAATGACCTTAAGCTTCACATGGTAGGAAGGCCACTTGCTGTAGAAAAGTAATTTATCCACCATTATTATTCAGCCCTGGCCCCTCTGTAAAACAGTGACTGACAATTGTGCTGTATTATGGATGGTACGTTTGTATTATGTACAATAGTGTGCAGAGCATCAAACTCACTTCCCTGAACACTGCAGGCAGGGCTTGAAAAGTAATCCTAGAAAGAAAAGACCACTTGCTGAGTGATGGGCCTCCATTTTCAAATCATTTTTTTCCCTCCAAATATCTCCCTCCCCCCTTTTTTTTGTGCCCCAAAGAGAGACCAATGTTGTTTTCTCAGCTTAAGTAAGAGCAGTTTGTAGTTTTCCATTCATAAAAGTATCTCATATTACCAAAAAAAAAAAAAAAAAAAAAAAAAAAAAAAAAAAAAAAAAAAAAAAAAATAATTTGCTTTTA
>JAOEGS010007358.1:23113-47387 GCA_025447755.1 Corythornis vintsioides | reverse complement strand
CAGGAGACTCCACAACCTCCCTGGGCAGCCCCTGCCAGCCTCTGCCACCCTCACTGGGAACAAGTTTTTTCTTGTGTAGCAGGAAACAGAGATATCTAACAGATTGCTCTATATTTACAAAAGGCAGAATCTCTTTGCCATCAGAGCTGTGTATCTTCTCCTGAATCAGTCACATGCCAGACCATGAAATGATGGACCCCCAAACACCTCAAATCCCCTACAATGTTAGTCCACAGTGTTCCCCAGTCTCTTTTTCATCACATAGACAACTTCTGAAGCAACAAACACTACTCCTGAGCTGAAGAAAAGGTCACTACAGTGTCTTTGAAGTGTTCCTACAAAGCAGTGACAGAAATGCAAAGATTGAATTTCCTGCCTGCAAGTTTTACTTAAACAAATGGCCCCAGTTTGTCTACTCACCTAGGTGCCTCTGTTAGTTCTCCCATAATGGTGAGGTCCACAGTTAAATGAAATGGCAGATTCATCACTGATACAATCTTTGTCCAAGGTTTACAGGCCTTTAATTTGTGTGCTTTCAAGGCTTGAGGGCATTTTCCAGTAGCTTTTCTTTATCCTGAAGGGATTTGGGTATCCTTAACAGGGGACTAAATTAATCCTTCCATCAAATACCAGAAATGTGGCCTTCACCAGTTGTCAATTCAGAATGAAAAACCAAATTGCTTTCTTATAAAGCAAAAGGGATGTAGAACACAGATAGGAATGACACAGGAGAAAAAGGTTACAGTCAATATTTCAGTGTCTACAAAGGGATTAGAGAGTTGACAATAAAGTAAATACATCTTTATGTCTGTCAATCATAAAAATCTTGAATTCACCCTACCTATGGGTGTTTGAGCACACAGAATTGAGAAGAGGGCAAAATCATGGCAGGAAGGGGAAACAACTGTAATTTACAGCAAACTAAAAAAAAAACCTTCATGAATTAAAAGAAAAATACAATTAAGCTGTTTCTTTCACTCTCAGGAGAAAATTACAAGCAGAAACCTACAAGGAAGAGACTGCCACTTTAACAAGACTTAAGACATCCACCATTATGGCATAATTTTCATATCAATGCAGATTATTAAGGTACATGCATAATAATAAAATCAAGCCATCTCAGTGAAGTATGTTAAAATAAATTTAATTTAAAATTCACCAAAAAAAAGTGCTTTGTTCTACAAGCAGAAATAATTTGGGTTTGGGGTTTTTTTTTTAAATATTTGAGAGGTTTTTATTTTTCTTATATAACAGTTCTACTAGTAATTTATTCAAAAAGTTCTTAATAATGACTATCTGCTATTGCAGATTTCTTTTTCAGGAAGGAAGAACATTCTGTTTACTTCACTGATGGGAATATCCCTCAATGCAGGAATTGCTTCTTCTTGGAATTTCTTCTGTTGCTGCTTTTTTGCATAATTATCTACAGGAGACAATGAGAAGATTTCACTTTTTATTTTTACTTTTAACATATTCTAGGATTTCTGCTGAAAAATGCTGTCCACCTCCCTTTGTCTTGGCTGCTTGTTCCCTACTTGGCATGCTTTCCCACACTAACTTGCTAACAAAGTGTGATCTACCAGTTGGAAACCACTGCTGGAGAGATGGCAGGGGGAAAAGTCAGGCTCGTGGGTATCTTTTCAGTCTAGTACTTCTTTTCTAGATTAAAGTGCTTTAAAGCTGAAAATTTGATTTATTAATGCCATATATTTATATATGGCTACATATATATATTTACAGAAATTATCAGTTAATTAAAAAAAAAAATTCCATAAAATTACCTGTAATGGTGTGTGTGGAGTTAAGTGGAGCTGTACTCATCATGTTAATACCAAAAAGCAATATATAACCAATTCCTACAGCAACCAGGAGGTATGCTGGCAAAGCAACTGCCCAATACCTGAGGAAAAAGATTTTAAAATTTACATATAATAACAAATGCTTAATGATGGAACAGTTTTATTGTAGTGGTTGTTACTGTATCTAGTACAAACTTAGCCAAGAGGAAAAGAAACACCTCTGGGCTCTCCCAAGATGAGACTGCAGTCACTGTACCTAGTTTGCTGTAAACCACCAGATTCCTTACAAAAGTCTTGATTTTTTAACTATGGATTAAAGTTTGCTCTATTTTCATCTGCAGACTTCCTGAAAACATCACATTTATCACAAATCATTCCAAAACTTTTCTTTCATTACACAATGAAAAATGTTCAGCATACTTATCTGCATAAAAAGAAAAAGCTTCACAAAGATGACAGTCCTTTATCACTGGGGGGAAAAAAATTGATTAAATACAAGGCCACGATTTAAAAAATAGCTTTTCTTCTTGGAAAATAATTAAGGGTGTCCTATGTCCCACACATACTCCAGTTAAAGTGTTTAATTGATGGAACTTACTTTTGAGGCCAGTATGTTAGTCCCAATGAGAACAGCCAAGTCTCAGGAACGTATGCCCAGATAAGATACAAGACTGCACAAAAGAATTTAAGAGTCATAAGAGCATGGCTGACACTGTTTCAGACTTTCTTCCTCAGTTTTACAGCAATACTTCCCTACTCATAACATGCTGAGATAATATTTTGCTTTGGCATTATTTACACTACAATAGCCCTACCAAAAACATTGCAGATATGCCACAAACCCTGCCCAACATCAGGGCAATCTCTTGTAGCTGCTTTTATCATTTTTATATTTAACATTTCTTTTGCTTTCCTGTGCAAACAGACAAGTATTCCTTGAAAGATGAACTGCAGAACAACAACAAGATCAATACCCGGATGCCAAGAAGACCCTGAGCAGAGAAAATATTACAGCAGAAAATGACCACAGATTGTTTGGTAGAATTGGATGTGCTTGGTAGCACTTGGAACTGTCATGAAGTTGCTGGCAATGCTTTCTGCTTCTCCTCAGGCTAGTAATTTTCACAACAACAAACCCAATGCTGAAAAATGCTGCTCCCTAACAACTCTAGAGAAAGGCTAATCCCAGTAACTAGAAACTCAAGTTGGTTTCTGTTCCTCTCGCAGGAAGCCACCGTGGTTGTGTAACTTGCCTCGCCGTTTGGCTGCTGACCTGTTCCCCTCAATTTAATTATTTTTTTTTTTCATTATTTGGATGGAAAGGTTGCACTACCACTGCCTACAACGCTTACTGACTACTGCCAATGTATGCAATTCGAGGAAAAGACTTCCTAGAATAAGAATGCAGAGCTTTTTTTGAGGCATCTGACTGGAACACTATTAAAGACCCCGGAACAAGGAAAAAAAAACAGAACACAAGGAAATCAAAAAGCCAAGGACAGATCCTTACGACAACAGACAGCAACTAAAGCACACTCAGTCCTTATCATCCATCTTACAATGGGTGGGAGTAACCCAATTTTAACCCTTTTTCAGGATGACACTTGTCTCGTAAGGAAATCAACCCTTTTCGGGGACGCGTTCGGTACCCAGTATACTCACTAAAGCCAAACCACGATCCTAGAAAAAGAGCAAATCCATAAATCGCCCTCTCCGGCAACGGGGCTGGCGAGTTCTCAACCATAGCGCTCTGCTACTGCAGCTTGGGGGGGAAGAGATGCACAGTGAGCAGCCAGCAGAGGTTTCCCAGCAGCTTCCTCTCGCGAGGGGTGGGAGAGCAGGGCTGGGACACGAAGCTGCCCCGGGGCATTGCGGGTGGGCGCGTTTCACCCGCCCCTCAACACGGAGGAGCCCCGGGGCTCCAGACCCGATACCCTCCCCTGTTGTTCCGCAGCCTCCCCGCCCGGCGAAGCCACTCTCCTTCTTTACGAGGTGCCGGCGGTGGCTAGGGGGGGAAAGCACACCCCAAGTACCCCCCGCAGCACAGAGAACCACCCAGCCGCCCCTCCCAACCCCCGCTACCCCGCGCCCACCTTCCCGCCGCCCCGCATCTCGCACATGCGCAGCCGCGACTCCCGCGGCTTCCCCTGTTCCCGCGCTTGCGCAGCCTGCGCGTCCGCGGTGGGTGGGGCCGCGCTGGGCTCGGCGCGGGTTGGCTCGGTCAGTGGCGTCATCGGCAGCGAGCCTCTGAGCCGGCCACCGGGGCTGCTGGCTGCGGGGAAGCGAAAGCTGGACGGGGCTGTGGAGCTGGAGGGGAGTCCGGCGGGGGCCGGTGAGTGAGGGGAGAGGGGCTCAGAGGGGGGCCGGTGAGTGAGGGGAGAGGGGCTCAGAGGGGGGCCGGTGAGTGAGGGGAGCGGGGCTCACAGGGTCTGGGGAGGCGAGAGGTGTCTGGGACTGTGGGGCGGAGGGGGTTGCGGCGGGGCCGGTGAGTGAGGGGAGAGGGTCTCACAGGGTGTAGGCAGGCGAGGGATGTCTGGGACTGTGAGGCAGGAGGGGGTTGCGGCAGGGCCGGTGAGTGAGGGCCAGAGGGGCGGCTGATTGTGGGCGGCGGGTGCTCCTGCCTCTTGCCTCGCCGAGCTGGTGACTGGTTCCGAAAGGGTGTCGCGTGTCTCGCCCGACCCGGCTCGATTCAGTGAATATCAATAGCTCCCGGGATCTCCCGGGTCATCAGCGGGGAGCCTCGGCCGTCTCCCGCCCCGCCTGGGAAGGCTGCGGAGCGTTGACCGGGCGGATGCTGCGTTGGAGCCCGTGGAGCAGGCGGGGCGGGGGTTACGGCTCCGCTCTCCCGGGATGTGCCGGTGCTTCCTGCGATGCTGCCCTTGCTTCGGCCAGTAGAAACCGCTGTTACCTCTGCCCACCCTGAGGCGTGAGGGAGCGGGCTGGAGGACTGCTACGAGTCAGGGAGAAGTCGATTGAACCAGCTTTTAACTGCTTTAAGTTAAATTTTTTTTTTTTCAGTGTTAATCTGTGCTAAGTCAAAATAAGAACACGTCTTCCGTGAAACCCTCCCCTAGTGTCACTTGAAAGTTGTGATCATTTTAAGCCCTGCAAAGCACATATTCTATGCCTCTTTCCTTCCCCTCATGGCTTTTTACTCATAATCCTTCTCTTTCAGGGTCATGTACCATGGCTGAACCTTTATTTATATTGGAGTTGGAAGCCTTGGGTTATTATGCTCGTGCTAAATCTTTCTGTGAATTGGTAAGTAGGTTTGAAACTGGATAAAAAAACTTGCAAGATGTTCTAGTGGGGTTTGTATCCAGATCTGCTCTACAGACCTGGATTGTGTTGATGAATTGAAACTGATGTAAAGATATTTTATACCACTATATGGTGTTCATTTGCAAGGTAATTTTTGTTTTCCCCTCTTTGTCCTGGTTTGTTATATATGTTGATATTATAATAACTTATTTTTGAGAATAAACCTTGGTTTTCATGTAATGTTGTAATAGTTCAGAAATGCTGCTTAGGGTAGATCATGTGATTGTCACTTTGAGTCAGGTTAGTCATCATTGCACAGAGCATGGCAATATTTGAAGAGCATACAAAGGGAAACCAGACTGCTCAGTATTCAATACTTTGCCTTCTATTTTTGTTTCCTAGTTGATCATGCTGCTTGTTTATGAAGATATAACCCCAGACTGTCTTTTATACTCATCCAAATATGTTAAATAATCACCTTTTCTTGAGAAAAGGAATTGGTGACAGAATATGAATGCTTCTGTCCTTTCTTCTGTCCTTTTCCATCCTTCCTTCCTCTATTGGTTTAGAAATGAGTATGCAGTCATTGCTCAGTTGCTGTAATAATTTGCATTATGTGCAGTGTTAACAAATGTCTCTTTTCAGCGTCACGGAGCTTTCCTACAGCGACCAGCAGCCAAGCCTAGAACAGGTATGCAAATCAAATCTTTTTTAACAGTCATAGCTGCAGAAAAGGAGGTGGCTCAAGTGCATCAAGTACTTCACAAGTGTATTCACTATACAAATAGTAACCCCTGATGTGTAGGAGACTCAGAGGAACACTGCCAGCTGTGTCAAGGTGCTTTTGCAGATATTTGCAGCTAATACTGTTTCTAAGCTGAAGGTACTTCTTGCCACCTTCATAGTCTAATAAGGATCTTTACCTTTTAAAGACAGTTTCTGATTATATTGACAAGAGCCATGCATCACACAAATGATGGCCTCTGGAGAAAAGAAGCTCTTGCTGGTGGTTTTTGTACCATGTTACGTGCTGTACTGCTCTGTGTTTATTGTAGAAAACAATTAAGTGGGATGGATGTTTTTCAATGTTTATTTGGACTTCAGTGACTTGTGATGTCTGAATCACATAGTCTAATTCCTAACTGTTTTGTTGAAGATGTTGACCCCTGTGATGTGTGGTGCAGTCGACCTGTTGACACCTTGAGAGAATATTGCAACATTATTAAGATCCGCATGTTTTGGCCTCTGCTCTTCAGAATTGAAAATCCTGATTTTGTGGTTTCTTGCAGGTAAGTAATTAGGTAAAGCCTGATGAAAATCACTTGGAGAACATTCTTTTGCTCGTTGCTGCCAGTGAAAAATCACTGTATGCTTTCAGTAGTAGTAAAACTCTCAGTGGGAATGGTTTTTTTTTCTTCTGGACTAAGATCAAAAGGCAGAGTTCTTGAATATATAGAAGAAAATATTAACAATGGGTTTCTGAAATGTGGAATCTGATTATGTACTTGAAAAGTACTTGAATGGGTGGAAGAAAAGCTTTGCAGCTCTCTTTTTTTTCTCCCCCCTGGCCCACCCCCCTGCAAAGGCTTGATTTGAGTTTGTAACCACACCCTTGCTTAGCTCTAGTTACTGTAAACATGTCACAGTGTTAACTTGTCTAAATAATACCTTTTTCTGCTTTGAAGTGCTACACACATGTTGGTAGAGCATTGGAAGAGACTCTGTGATTTAGAGGTTATGGAAGACCTTTTTGATTTGCTTAAAAAAGTTATTGTAAGTACTGGATTTTAACTTCTCAAGTATAATAGTTTAATTAAATCTTTACCTTGTGCACTTTGGGATTATGTCTTGAATTAGATATTTAATTTTGCTGGAGTGAACAGTCTTAGAGTTGCACCTTTCTAGAAGGAAAGTGTCACAGCTTTTATGACAGTTGGGATAACTTACTAAATGTTTGCCAAAGCAATAATACAGTTGGCTGAGGCCCTTTTAAATTGCATCAGTGAGAGAAACATCACCTTTCCCAGCTGAGTTAAATACTCCTTCCCCCACACCCAGCTATGTTTCCCTCATTTAACAAATGGTATTTGACATTTGGTATTAGGTGTTCAAGTAGTGATCTTGGGGATTCATACTTCCTCATGCACTTTTTGCTGCCTCCTCAGCTAAGTGCTCTATTTTTCCTCTCCTTGCACTTCAGGATGTCCCTGCAGTCTTTCCATTTCTGTCTCATGGGATGGGCTCTTTGTGCTGCTTCTTCCTCTGGCACTCACCCAGTCAATCCTCCTGTGAGAGGGTCTGTGTATGTTCCCTTCTCTCTCTTTACCTCTGCTTCCCTCTTAATTTCTGAGCCTCTGTTTCCTTCCCTGTGTTAAAGACTGTATAACCAATAGTCAAAATTATGTGGATGAGCAGAAGCTCTCAAGTGAGGAAGCATGATTGGTTTGGATGGTTTTCATTGGATGTATCAGCTTTGGTATGTAGGTAACTGCAGAAGTGCTTAAAAGTGGCTGAATTTCCTAACCAGGTGTCACAGCATTCATGCATTCTCTATTTCCAACTGAATATTTCTTTATTTTTCAATAAAAATGGTAGGGGATTTGCTACTGAATACAAGAATTGTCTGAAATTGTGAAGTAAACCAGAGTAACTGTCCAAATGATACTGCATTCAAGCAAAGCAGAAAATGTTTCTGAGTTGAACCTGAACAGACAGAAACTAAAGTTATCAGATCTTAATAACATAGGTTTTCTTTGGTTTCTATCCCTTTTCCAGAATGTTCCATATTTTATTGGTGGAATACTGAAAATTGGCAGCAGAACAGAAGATGTAAGTTTTTCTAATTGATTTTAATAGGAATATATATATTTTAATATGTGAACACAAACAAAATATCTAAAACCTTAGCTGATAGTAGCAATAGGAGAAAGAACAGGTACAACTAAGTGTTACTGAGGGATTTTTCAGTTCCTGTAATTTTAGTGAGATTTCTCTTAGTTGTGGTTTTTTACATTATTTTTCAAAAGCATCAGATAATGTGGGAGTATCCCAGGCTTGGAACATTCCTCACTCATTCCTTCTCCTTCACACAAAGCTCTGTAGTTCAAACAATTACATTTAGTTTGAATTGAAGGGAAATTGTGATTTATGGAATGAAGTCATAGCCCTGGCTTCATGTCTAACAGCCCAGAGAATATTAGTCTTTTTTTAACCAGGCTTGTCCCTTGACACTGAAGCAATTTTGTGTGCAGTCATCAAAAAGAAGTTTCTAAACCAAATTCTATCATTTGAACAGCTCCCTGTTAAAAGACTGTTTTAATTTAGTGAATAATCTGTGTTATGCTGTGCTTGAGTTTCCAGAGAGCTCCATGTGTGAGCTGCTGGCTGTTGAAAGGCTCACAAATCAAGGGCAAGTGCATAATAGTTTTAAGTGTAATATTGTTATATTTACCTGGGATGCTTGCACATAGTTGCCAAACTGTGTTGGTTTGTGTGGTGTTGCTGTTTATTTCAAGACTTGGCTTTGTATAAATTAACTATTTTTTTCTTTATTTTCCTTCTCTTCAATTGAAATAGGGTGTCTTCAGTGTTGAGGATGCCCTTGAGTGGGTCAGATGCATAGGTGGTGTCAATATTCTGCAGAAGGTGAAGCAAATTGGTACAGAAATAGGTGATCCAAATGTTTGGATCTGTCTTGAAATTTTCTTTGCTGAATGTAAGTATGAACACTTGGGAAGAAACAGGGGTGAGGAATGTCACTTGTTATTATGAAATGGTGAAGGTTTATATGTGTTTCATTATTCTGGAGTGACTGAAATGGTGGTGTGGATTTTTTTCTTGTGTTTTGCTTATTTGAACCAGTTCCTCCTGGAATCTCTGTATGTGGGAGGTACTTACACTGTTTGCTCTTTCTGAACACAGCTTCAGAGTATTTTTATTGTCAAAATACTGATTGAGATGTTAGTCACATGTCAAAAATTAGCTTATGAAGCTCCTGGGAGTTACCAAAGAAACAGAAAATAAACCCTACTTCTTGTCTTTACTATCTTCACCCACTGTATTTTTATGTTTTATTATTTTTTTTCTCCAGTTAAATATTATATTAGTAAAGTTGCTTTGGAAGATTGTGACTTAATTGAAGAATTTAAAGCTGTGGCCTGTGAAAACTGTAAGAAGGTGAGAGATTCTATCAATTTATTAATTTATTTCTTTGGTTTTTTTTTTATTTTGGAAGGGGATTAATGAGCTAAGATTATACAAACGACCAAGTGAATGAAGATTCATGTTTCAGAAGCTTCAGTGAATAATTTTCCTGACATAAATAACTATCTAAAGAGATCTGGGGCTGCTAAACAGAACAGATGTTGCCAGTGTACATTGCAGAGTGTTCCCTTCCTCAAGGAAATGCACTTAATATAGATTGTTCAGCTTGAGAATTTAAACACAGAAATAAGATTATATCAAATTATTTACCATGTGTTCCTTTAGCAGAGGTATTTGGTTTTGGTTCTTTTGTTTTTGTTTTGAATTGGTGTGTGTCTGTCTTTTTTGTTAGTTTTCTTTGGTTTTGTTTATGTGTTTGGGGTTTTTTTTTCTGTGTGTGTTTGTGTTTTGGGGTTTGTTTGTTTTTTCCTATGGGAGCTTTGTCAATTTCTGTGTCTTCCTTGCTGCAGTTCTGTGGCTCATGAGCTGCATGAAAGGCACTTGAGCAGGGAGCTGGCTGAGTCTAGCACAGCTCAGCCTGCTCTGCTCTTTGACACATGCTTGCTTTTGCTGCTGACTTCACTATGGACCCCAGCAGAGCTTCAGAGTTAGTCCAATTATTGTTCATTATATTCTTGTCTGCATAGCATTTTTATTTGTATACTTTTAAGCTATTAATTGCAACAAATGAAATACCAACTTAAAACTAATATTGCATATTTAACATTCTGGTTTTACAAGCATAAAAACATGTCTCTTGTCAGGTGTTTTCTTTACTTGTTGTTGCAAATCAGTTGAACTGCAGTTTGGTTTTTTTTCTTGACTTCACAGAGCAGTGAATTTATGAAACTACAAGGAAATAAGGACTTTTCCCTCAGAAACTTTTCTGATGCTATAATATCATATACTAGAGCCATAGAGTTTTGGTAAGAACTCAACTGCTTAACTATAACTTGATTGTGTTCTGTACTGTGGACTTGAAATCTGGTTTGGTGTTCAGTTTTTTTTGTTAGGCAGAGATTTAAATTGATTGGAATTTGCATTACTGGGCCTACATTGTACAGATTATTATATAATTAATGTTCTTAGTGACAACTTGTAAAGGGGGCTTGAATATAATTGTTGGTGCTTGCAGAAAATTATTGTGAAAACCTTTCTTTTTTTTTTTCTTCTCAAGATACTCAAAAATAATTTGTGTCACTAAATACTATTTTTTTTCCAAGTCCTGTGAACCATCTTCTGTATGGAAACAGAGCTCTTTGCTTGATTCTCACAAGGCAATATGAGTGAGTAATCCCTTCTTCATAATCTGAAATGCTGGAGTGATCTGCAGTTAGAAATTGGCTATATACTTCAGAAAAGAGTGTTTTTAAAATTTAAGTGATACAATACTTTTGTTGTTACTACTTCAGAAAAATGGTACTAAGAAAAATGCATCATACTAGCTGTATCTTCAGGCAGTATGTAATACCATTAAGAATTAGTAGGATGGGAGCTATACAACTGTAAAATAAATCATTATACTAGTGGGTATTGTCATCTTTATTACAGCTCTTGAAGAGATCAGTGTAGATCTGGGAGTTTATTTCCTTTAAACCAGTTATTAAGCTAAAAATCTTGCTTATGAGCAAGGTGGGTGTACACCTTTGATGTAAAGTAAATCCAAGAATTCATTATCCAAGAAGTCTTAAAGGTCTGATTACTACTCCAGATCTAATTGTTGAAATAAGAAGAAATAATGTAATTAAAACTGGTATCCACATGCTTCTTAGTTTCTGCCCATTTTCCTGGTGTCAGTGTGGACCACTGCTCTCCATAGTGAAGCTGGCAGCTTTATTGTTACTCTAAAGTCATATTTGTCTAAATTTGGCATGTCTTTTCTGACCATTGGTGAGTTTTTTGATAGCCTCTGTGGTCTCCAGTGCCAAGCCTGTGCTCTTGTCATCTTCTCCCTACATTGCTTTGTTGCATCCCGTGTCTCCACAGGAATTTTTTGAAGTACAGATGATAAATACCTCTTCTTTTTCCCTCCCTTCTCTAAGGAAAGCCATGGTTGATGGAAAAAGAGCTATTATTTTGAAGCCTGATTGGCCAAAGGTTAGTTTCACATACATGTCAAGCTGTGCTTTGTTGGTGCTGTAAGCCAGCATAAGAACCCAGAGTGTTAATTGGAGGTTTGATCTGGGTAGATGTGACATTCTCATCTGCATTTAGCACTAATGACAGACAGCAGAATGAACACAGGGTCTCATGGACTAAGAATTCTGCTTCACTCAAACAAGTACATAGTTTGCTTGTATTTTTATACTTAAAATACTGTTTCAACATGGTTGTAAGTGTTGTTACATGGTGTTCTGTATGTGTAAAGACAGAAGAAAACATCTAAACATTTATTACATTGATGTATGTAGATTATCACAGTGCTTTAAAAAAGAATAAACACAGTCCTTTAAAATAAAAATAATCCTGATTAATGACCAACACATATTTCACAATATTCTTGGCCTAAAGAAGAGTAAAGGAGAGAATGACCAAACTGCAAAGTAGCAGTTCAGATTAAGGAGAAAAAGGAAACTTGCTCCCAAGTGAGAGGCTGGATGCTACTCCTAGTGAACTATCTTTCTGTTTCAGTGTGCTGAAAACTTTGATTATTCCTCATTTGACCTGAAATAGGTGGAGTAGATAACTTAGGAGTATGTCAAATTTAACTGTGTATTGTCTGGTGCAGGTGTTTTAAATAGAATTAGTGTTCTGAGTGGTGTGAATGAATGCTTGACATTCCATTTTGTGTTTGTGTAGGGTCACTACCACTTCTGTAAGGCACTGTCATTAATGGGGGAGCACAAACTGGCCTTGAAAGCTAATGAGAGAGCTCAGGAACTATGCAAGAATATTCTTGATGGATTTAAGGATCTTATTCAACAAAATGAAAAGTTAAAGAAGACATTAGAAGAGAAGAGTGGTAAAATTTTCTGATTTCAGTAACTACCTTGAGTGTCACAAAATTCCTTCATTGGTATCTTTCCTTTGAAACTAATTCCTTTTTTGTTTTGTTTTATTATTTCTCTTCCAATATAATTTTCTACAGGTATTAAACAACATAACCCACAGTCATGGCTTCCTGGGAATAAGCAAGCAACTGTCAGGTTTGCTTTTTTTGTTTTAATTAGCAATGCATAGTATAAGATGTAAGTAATACATGCCACAGATACTGCTTAAATCTTATTATCTATCATTAATAAAACCTGAATTGCAACCAGATTGCAGCCTAGGAGCAATGAGGACTTTTAGGAACTAAATAAGGTTATGTGAGATGTGTTGCTGGTTTCCTTCAGCATGAAGTTTTACTCATATTGGAAGTAACAGGAGGCTTTTAAATTTTCATTATTTTTGTCCTCCAAACTTGAAGTACTTTGCTGCTGAGGAAACTTGGTGCATGGAAACAGTGCAGTCACACCCCATTTTTCTGTTTCCTTTTACTAGGTTAGGATCTGGCAGGATCACTAGGTGATCAGGATGATTTGAGGAACCAAATGCTAGCAAATGCATTTTGGCAATGGTAAAAACAAATGTGTATCCTAATTTGTAGGAACTTGGTTCTGCCACGTGTACTTTGTACTTTTTACATTGCACAGAGAGTGTAAGAGGAACTCCATCTTGGCAGATTCAGCTATATTTTCTATGAAATTTCTGGAAGTTCTTTTATTTTGAACTTGGAGAAGCTAAATTTGTTTCCTTTTCTACATTGCACAACTAAAATGGGACCTCAGACAAGATTTTTAAACACTTAATTGCCATCATGATTCATTTTTAATTCACTTCTGTCTATTTTATAGAAATTGGGTTTTTTGTTATGTTTTTCTCATAGCTTTGGACTGTAGAATTTAAAAGTATAAATAATGCCTGTTTTAAAAAATCCTTTAAATATATTTATGCTACTACAGTTCTGTGAGGGGTAGACTTCTTGTGTTCTTTTTTCTTATTTTTTTTTCCATGATACATGTATAAATCCAGGGAAAAGCCATCAACACTGGAAAAACTAGGATTCTCTTTTTTTCCTATCAGGGACAACAGTTCTTCAGAATCTCACTTAACAGTATCTCAAGAACAGAAAGAAATAGAAAAGGACAGCAAGAGAACACAGCCTGATCCTAAAGATCATTGTCATGAAAAACATGCTGCCATGGTAAATCATGCTGCACTATCAACCTGGGTTGTGATGTAATGGTGTGGCTGCATTTTGGCAGTGTGTTAATAATGGTGGATTTCTTAGCCAAGTGTGTGCTTTTCCTGCAACATTTAACTGCCAAAGCTGTGTTCAGAACTTTGGCTTTGACAGCAGGTGGTAGGTTGGTGCTTGGCTGAGCAGGGGGATGTGGGTGTCATGAGGAGAGAGGGGTCTTTCTGGGTGTATTCATGTCTGATTGCCCAGTTGTGCCTGTCAGTGCACATTCAGATGTGGCTTTAGGAGAGGATGCAGTTAATAGGTGTTGGTGTCATGGAGCTCAGAGGAAGATGCTTTAGCCAAAATGAATTAATATGTAGGGCTTTTGCTGTACTGGAGCGTGGTTTTTCACTGATACTGGGACTTTTTGTATGGTTGTAGACTATTCTTCCCCTGCTCTCTAAACACATTTCTTTTGTATAGAATAATATAAGTTAAATTATATGCTTAACTGGGTTGCCTTTAAAAATAGATGTAAAAGGGAGGCTTAAGCAAGGTTCAATCTGTTACTCTGCTTCACAGAAGATATAATAATAATTCAAATATGCAGGACCTTAATGCCCTCTGTGATAAGGTTGTGTGTGATCCCAACCATTTAGTAAATATCTGCTGTTGGGGAGGGGGCTCTTAACCTGAGAGGCATCTCAGCTCAAGGGGAGCAATCCTCACCATGCTACCAGCTTCTTAGGAGTGAGAGCTCCAAACAAAGCTCCTCCAGGCTGTCCTACTGATGAAATAAAGTGTTTAAAAAGTGAGTGAGAGACCCCTTGTACCCATACATTCCTTTGTTCCTTGACCAAACCAGTTTTGGAAGAACCATCTCCTATTTATGTATGCATTGCACGAGTGGTGTTTGCAAATTCACAGTGGTACCCTGTCCCTCTGTGGGTTTTCTAAGAAAAGAATAGTTTGGAACTAGAGAAGCTCATGGCTCTGGTCACACCCTAGGCCTTTCCTTCCTTTGGAGCCTGAAGCAGAACAGCTTGGTCTAGCAGTTGAGTGCACCACTCACAGAAGCTTAAGAGAGTGTATTTTGTGTTCTCTTCCTAGTTGATTTTTGTTCCTGAAAAAATAATTAAACTGAGGATACATGTTAGTGAAGGATGACCAAAGAAATCCAGCAACCAAAGCCTCTAATTGTGTGGTTTAGCTTATTTTACTCTTGAAAGTAGTAAAACCAAACTCATGTGTTCATCATTAGGTGACTGACATCCAAAGAACAGAAAGCAGTGGTTCAGCTCTGGAGTTGGCACCAAGTGAGTTTGTTTTTGTCACTTAACAAGTCTGAGTTGGTGCTTCTCTTGCTCTTGTCATTTTTAATAAGCAAATGAATATCTGGTGTCATTTTCACAATGGTAAGTTATCATGGTTCACTTTTTTAGTTACTCAAATAATACAGTTACTTAATACTTCTGTGTTTCTTATCTTCTGTGTGCTTTTGGAGTTTGAATCTACATGGTTGAATTCAAAAATGAAACAGGAACTAAAAAATAGAATGCTGAGTCACACTTTGTTAAAAAAACTTATTTCTTTAGCTTGGAGCCAGCTTTACTAGTTGTTAGAATATTGTAGAATCAGATCATGTCTTACAGAATCCTAAGACTCTTCTGTTTATTTGAAGTATCTTTTCCTCTTGATGGGATTAATAAAATTGTATACTAATTAATAAAAATGTCAAATTCATACTGCAACTCTGAGGTGGCTTTTTGAAAAACTTAATGGTTGTGGTAAACATTTACAATATCAGAAATGAAGACCTATTGTTGATAAAGCCAAATGAGAGTTCCAAGTCCTTTGGTTTTTTTGTTTGGGTTTGTTATTTTTGTTTTTACTTTATTTAGATCATTTTGTTTGAAATACTTTTTCTCATTACAGGCCAAAGTCATCAAAAAAAAGGAAAGGCAAAAACCAAAGCTGGTGACTCTGAAAAGATGAGGTAAGAAATGTTATATATTTTCAATTTTAAGTTATTTTATGTAGGATTTAAAAAGGAGTTACTGTAACCTTGACTTGCTGTTTGCTAATTGCTTCGTTGACATTGTTTACCTGCTCTTCAGGATATAGTTCTTTGTGAGAGAGAATTCAAGTTCACAGGATCTCATTTTCCATGAAGAGAGATACAGCTGTTGAAAACTAAATATTTTCCCAAAGCTCAGCTGGTTTTTAGTAAGTGAAGGCACAATTTTAATCCCCACTGTTTAAAAGCAAGTCACAGATACAGTCATCACAAAACCCATGCTGCTTCTACAGCCAGAGAGAGTAGGAAATTTCTTCCAATTACATTGAGACTTGCATCACAACAGACCTTTAGCTCTACCTTATTTTCAAGGTACAGGGGAGTTCTAGTCACCTATCCCAGCCCTTCACACAATCTACTCAGCTGAGAATAAGATGAAAACAACAAATAAAATTATGGAGAACACAGCTACTTCCCTGAAGCCCTAGTGAGTCCTGAGCCAGAAGCATATGAGCAATATGAACAGTAACATCACCCTTGATAGTGTCATAGCACCTGCTGCCACAGTTGTGCCACAGGGATCTCCAGCATGTAGGTGAATGTGCTGTGGTTGATAAAACACTGCCATTTCTGCCTCTTGAACATCACATTACATGTAAAGTACATCTGTGAAACTCACTATGCCATTGTCCTGTTATTTTCAGAGATCACCTTGAGTCCAAGGTAGAGTTTAAAGCTCTCCAAGAGAAAATCTTCTCTACTGTGCAGCAGGTAACTGGAAACTCAGGAACATGCCACCTTCAGCAGAACTGATTTGTCACTAACACTGTCCAAAATCTCAACTCATTTAAAAAATGTAATACTCTGTGTTTAGCAGGACTCTTCTCAGGGCACAAAGATGATGTGATTACACTGATTTATTCTGTCCTGGTGCTGGTAGTCATCTTCTCACTTTTCCTCTGTAAGAAGTGCAGAATTTCCACAGTTGTCTTTTAGATAACTATTCTAGCAAATAGCTTGCTTGCTTAAAATAAAAACAAATGTGTTTTTTTTTTCTTTTGGACTTCTTGTTTTCCTCAATATTTTAGGTAGATTTAACAGTGTTCCCAGAGGAGGTGAAATCCCTTGTTTGTGAGGGTTCTACAGCCCTGCTGGACCAGAGGTGTCACAGTGCTGAGCAAGCATTTGCACAGCTGCTGAGCATTCTGAATCCTTCAGAATTAAAGGTAAACTGAGAAGAACAACACAGTTTGTTAGACTCATTGATGTTATGCTTTCAATACCACGTTTCATTCTTTTTTTCTTCCACCAAAATAGTCATTATTGTTGAATTGTTGCCTGTGATATTGGTTAGTCACTGATAATTCTACAAATGAGGAGTAAAAAAGGTAATAGCATAGGATGGGTTTTTGTAATGTTCAGCATATATGTTTCTAGACACAAAAATATATACTAAAATAACTTTCTTATAAGAATAATATAAGATACTCCTATCTTATTTGGTAAGAAATTGCTGGCCATTGTCAGCTTAACCTTTATTCATAATAATATAGGGTAAAAATATCTATTCTTCAGAAGTGTCTGATGGCAAATACTATGAAATGGTATGTGTTTAGCCAATAGTCATTGGCCCATCTGTGTCATACATGACATTATTGTGCTGTTCTGTGTGACAGTGCATGTGCACATGTGTGTGTTTCAAGCTGCCATTTTAGCAGGGACTGCTGCAGTGCCAACAAGTCTGTCCAAGCAAGTAATGCACCACTCCATCTGCAATTGTGACCTACTTTATTAGGAAGAAAGATGGATGAAAATAGAGTTTGTTAGCTGTGTTGTAATGAACACCTTCAAGTCCCAGTAGACAGTCATGTTCTAGTTACCAGCAAAGTCTTTTTGTGCCTGATCCTACTGTAATTTGATTTCTTTTTGCAGCAACAGAACCTTCGTATTATTAATTATGTTTTAATCATCTATGGACATGCCACTGCCCTTCTTGGAATAGGACAACCTGAGGTATGACATTAAGCATCTATATTGCTTTTTTTTCTAGCTCAAGTAGTCAGCTGTCCATTTTTGTCTCTTAGCAAACAAAATGGGGAAAGAAAATCATACTGGTTTCTGTCTGGGACTAGATCTTTAATGGTTTTGGATGAAGTGAACTACCAAATAACTCTTCATTGTAAGCTTTCAAATGACATTCTTAAGTATTAAAGTAGTAAATTTTTTTTTCTTCTGCTTTGGTGCAATGTGGTTATGCACTAGTCTTTCTTATACAAACATTCTGCTTCCAATGCTTTTGGTTCTGGAAAACACCAAAAGTGTGGGTTGTTTGGGATTTGGGTTTTTTTTTTCCTGCAGTGTCTAAAAATATTCAACATCTTAGAATTAACTTAAAAATGTCTGGGTGTTTGTAGCTCAGTGAGCTCAGCCACTTAATTACAGCATTCCAGAGTGTGCCCATGTTTATAGAGAAAGTTGTGGGATGTTTTGTTTTATTTTAAAAGGAAGCCTTTGTGTGTAAGCATTAAGTTGCTCCATTCACTTTACTGTTCATAAGGCTGATCAAACACTAGGGAATACTGGACCTGCCCTACTAGAGCTAAAGAAGAAGGGAAAGTGAAAAGCTTCTGGCAAAGTGTCACTCATTTTTGTCTTAACTTTGTTTTGAAGACATTGGCAAAGGCTGAAGAGCAGTTTAAGAAAATAATTGAAGAGTACCAGGAAGAAAGATTTGGTTGTTTAGCATACTATGGAATTGGAAGGGTATACCTCAGGCAAAACAGGTGGGTAGAACACCATCTCAATATTTGATGCCAAAAATATTTTCATTGAAGAAGCCATGTGGGGATTTTATCTCATTATTTTTTGTTAATCACTAAATTCATAGGTCAGACAAAATTTCTTACAATTTTGTGACTGCTAAGGAAGCCATGGAAGCTGCTGCATCAAGCAGACTGCAGGCCATGGGGGTATGACTGATCAGCATAGTCCTGCAGTGGAGGAGGGCTCACAGGAGAAGGGCAAAAAATTACAATGTTGGGAAAAATGTGTTGTAAAAAGAGCTTAACTTATCTTCAGCACAAGGGAGACTGGAGGGTGACCTTAGTTTTAGATAAGGCAGTTGCACAAGTGAGTCATTGGGTTCCCTGAGACAGAGTCATGTCTTCCTGAGCCAGGCCAGCATGGGGGGAGGGTTGGGGAGTGTGAGTGGCTCAGCCAAACAAAGTGCAGGAACTGGACAGCTAAAACTGGGGAGTAAAGGGCTTGAGCTGGCTTCAGCCCACATGTTTGGGGCAGTATTCCTGCTCAGTGTCTTGATGGTAAGCATATGGAGACTGGGGGTGGGAATAACTTGTGTTTTGCTTGAGCTGTGTGTTGTAATTCCTGTGCTCATGTTGTGATTTCAGTGTAGCACAGTGCTGCTTGGCTTCATCAAAATCCCTGCTAATGCCTGTGGTGGGTTGCCCTTGTCTGGCTGCCAGCCCCTTATCCAGCTGTGCTTCTGCTCCCTCCCCTCATGGGAAGAGGGAGAGAAAAGAGGCAAGTGCTCAGGGGTTGAGATAAACAGCAGGGTGATTGACAAAATGAATCATTACAGTGTGACAAGCCAGGCAGACTTCTATGCAGACATCCTCACATGTGAGCTGCTCACACTGTACCTGTGTCAAACTTCAGATTTGCAGCTGCACTCAGTCAGTTCATGAAATCCCAAACCATGGTTAATCACAGGATTGTGCCTGGAGTGTTAACATGGCCTGCATCATCTCAGGTCATTGAAGAGACACGAACAGAGAATTTACAGGTATGATTAAATAATTTTTTTAAAAAGGCATAAAACCTTTTTCTGTCAAATGGCCTTTCAAAAATACAGAGGTGATCATCTTCCTCCCTGTAGTCTGGCCACAGTAATAGATGAGTGGTCTGGAAAAGTGTTTCACTGCAGAGTTCCCTAGGAGTTTGTGAGTAGCTACTGAATCTGTTCCTGGTTGCTGTGCAACCCCTGTGCCATGATTTTCTGTTTTCAGGGGATTTTGAGGAAGTGTATAGAGGAGTGCAGGTTCCCCCCAGAGCCAGATGCAGTCTGTCGGTACCAGCAGTGCCATGGCCACTCAAAAATCCACATATATTTTACAGACCCAGACTTTAAGGTAAAATTCTAAAGTATTTGGCAAGTTAAACTTCACATTCATGTGCTTTCTGCTTCCTTTAATATAAAAGAGCTCTTGGAACACATCATCTTGCTCCATGTACTGTTGTGTGGTTTCTGTTTGTTGGGGTTTTGTTTTGTTTTGTTTTTTTTAAGGTATTAACTTAATTCTTTCTCTCAACGTTAGGGTTTTATACGAATGACTTGTTGCCAGCAGTGTAGAGTGGAATTTCATATCAGCTGTTGGAAAAAGTTGAAAATGACATGCTACAGTGATAAAAATGATAAGGTAAGAGCTGCATCAGGCTGGAAACATTTGTGTTTTTCCCTTTTTTTTAAGTCCAGGTTACAGCATTCCTTTGGTTGGTGATAAAATTTCAGTGCCACAGCCCTATGTCCCCTCCAGCACATGACAGTGGCAGGAGGAGGACAGGAAAGAGGAGTCTCTGGCTGAATTTGACATAAAAATGTGAGGGGCAAGATGCATGAGCTCCTCTGCACAGAGACCCATTACCCAGTGGTGTGTGTGTGGGTAAAGCTTGCTCCTGGCTACAGAAGAAAGGCCTGTTTGTGTGAAGGCTTAGGATGTTTAGCCTGTTTATCTTGCATCATTTATGTCCATCCACATGGAAGGTTTTATTCCTTCTACAGTCTTGCTGTTGAAGCAACAGACTGACATTATGTCTAAAGGAGTTTTACAAAATACAGTATCAGCAACCAGTATAAAATGAATGGAATTCCAGACAGAGGATGAACTTGTGAAAGGATGTTTTGGAAGTTGAGTCTTGAATGTGAAGTTGGAGAAAGAAGGGCTTTGCTGTAGCTGTGGGAACAAACAGGTATATGCCACAGCTCCTCTTGATTTGCAGTCCTTGACAAGTCAGCTCTTGCTTTCCTCATCCACTCAGTCTGGGGTTATCTTAGCTTTAATTACCTTGGTCACCTCAAACAAGAAATTGCAAACTGTACATAGATTTTTCTATTAATTTAAATGTGTTTGTATCATTTTCTCCTACAGGATTTTCTTCAGGAATCTTGTTTCACTCCTGATTGTTCAAGCCTTATTTCAAAAATAGTTATTTTCAGTTCTTCTGGTCTGATAAAATGTGAAGTGAGTAAATGTTCATATAAAACAAGAAAATAATCTTTAAAATATTTAGGAAAGGCTGTAAAGTGAAGATGAGAATGTAACTGCAAAGTCACATGTAATATGCTGTCTTCACTGCAAAATCTGAGCATTGTTAGGAATATTAATTACCTGTTCTCTTATCTGTTCCTCTGCTGGAGCAGCTGTTACCTTATGCTATGGGTTAGAATTGCCATGGATAGGAACTGAATCTTCATTTTTATTTTATAGCTTTTGTCCCATGAAAGCAAGGAGCTGTTAGTTTAACTCAAAGCTGATCTTGCTAAATAAAATTAGAGGGTAAAGAGCATTCTTCCCATACAATAGAGTCCCAAGAAGCTGGATGCTTCTTCCCAGAGCAACTAGCCTGTGAGAAGCAAAACTAAAAAGCCTTGGTGTTAGCTTTCAGCCTGGCTTTTCTGCACATGAAGGTGTATTGCTGTGCACCAAGTTGTAGCAGTAGAAGATAATTTTAGGTGGACTTCATGAGGCTTATGTATGCTGTATTATCTCATTTGTAGTATTCTTTAATGACTCTTGAAAGCAGTAAATGTCCTGGGTTTGGTAATAGCAATGTTGCACTGTAACCCCAGTGTAATTAATAACACAGTGACACTTATTTTGGTAGCTTGAACAAAAAATCACCAGAACCAAGGAACCACCAAGACCCATTATTAAACAGAAGTGTTCAAGGTAAGCTCTCTATTCTTCAAATATTCTTCTCCTTTGGCATCTTAGCTAACATTAGGCTTACTGAGTAATTGCTTTGTTTTGGTTTTTTTTAAGTCTTAGGAAGTTAAAAATGAAACTTGAAAAGAAAATGCAAAGGAAGCGTGCCCGAGAAGAGGCCCGGAGGGCTGCTACAAAGAAAACAGAGGAAAATCAGTCTGGAAGTGAGGCCTCTGAATACAGGGATCACAGAGGTATGTGGAGGTGGCTAGGCTATTCTGAGCCATCATCAGGTAGGATAAACTGCATTCTGAATGTACTGAGTGAAATTATAGCAGAGCACTAATATCCCCTCCTCAAAGAGATGCAGTTTTGTTTAAGATTACTTTTCTTTCAGCTCTGGTTTTAATTTCCAAGTAATCATAAGACAGTGTATGGTTGGTTTCCTTGTGGAAAACCATTATTCTTGCTTCTATGCCCAACTAGTTAGGACACTAGAGGAAAAAAAAACAACATTTCAGATAAAGAATGAACAATATCCTAACTGCAGAAACTGCAATGACTTGAAATGTAGATTTCAGAAGACTGGAGAAAATAAAATACTCTAAGTATATAGTCTGTTAATGGTTCAGTTACATCAATCTAGTGCTCTGTATTTCAGAGGTCTGAGCTTCCACTGCATCTTGTATTAGGGCAAGTTACTGTGCAAACAAAAATGGGTGGTTGTTGGTTGGTTTTTGTCAAGTCAATTGATTTGGGGTTGGACTGGAGTGATTGTGAGAGAAATGTACAAAGGCAAATCAGCTTGGGGGTTGTTGGAATGATGTTTTACTAGAAAGCTTGGGAGTGAAAGGGGTGAGGGAGGCCCTCTTATTAAACTGCTCAGCATTTCACATCACATGCAGTGGATAAGGGTGACCTCCCTGCTGAGTCATGAGGTTCAGAAGGGATCCCCTTGCTCTTTACACTTCTCAGAGACAGTCCAGGGGTGGCTAGATCCACTCTTAGTCCCAGACTCTAAATAGAAATAAACAGTCAGCAATGTTTTAATCAGTTAATAATAATAGGTCAATCTGTACAGTGATTCAGATAGGGATTCAGCAAATCACACAGACACACAAACAAATATATATATTAAATATATTATATATTTATTAAATCAAATCATAGTGAGTTACATCTTGCTCTGTTGGTTTATTCCAAGTGGACAGTGAGGCAGGCAAGGGGGGGTGTGAGTTTCCCAGGCAGCAGGAGTCTCAGCTGTGGTTAGGGAGTGCCTGAGTGTAACACAACTTAGTTCAAATTATCACTGCCTTCAAGTGATGTTTTTAATTGTGATAGACATGAATTCTTCCTTTGTTTGGGCTTTATTTTGTGATGTTTGAACCCTGTTGCAGGTTCCATTCAGGGTTTCTGTGCTGGAGACAGAGTCCTGGAGCATCTGGGTCGGAACGCTGAGCGCATCAAAGCAGCTGTTCAGGATGCTTCCCAGCTACTACAGGGATTGCTTTCATGGGCTGTAATCAGTGAGGAGGATTATATGTCATATTCCAAAACTAGTAGCACGTCCCCTGAAGTGCTGGAGCAGCTCATCAGTTACTTAACTCGGGAAAAGAACAGAGTGAAAACAAGGAGTTTTATCCACGTGCTGAGCGAGCTGCAAGAAGTGGATCCCAAGTTACACAAGTGGCTGAAACATCTTAACAACTTGGGTAGGTTGTGTGTTTATGTAGAAGACATTACCCTGTCAGAATTGATCAGTTTCTAGAGTAAAAGATAACCTCACTGTTTTCCAGACTCTCTTTCTTAACTTTAAATGGTAAAGATTTCCCCTTTTTCCTTGACCTTTCTTCTGTGAAAATCCTGGTTAAGGTGTGACCATGGGCAACCCAGGAGCAGCTCTCTTGTCTCAGCAAGTAAAGCTTTCTAATGTGGGCAGGAGAGAAAATTGAAGAGATTTACTTCCTAATGTCGTCTTAATTCCAGAATACATTTAAGTCTTAATATTGGTATAAAAACTTGGTTTCAGGAAAGTAAATAATGAGGGTTTTTGACTGTATAACTTGGAACTCATTTAACTTGGTGCTCTTTGGTAGTGTTGCCTTGCTGTGTTGTTTCTGCTGAATTGATGGGAAAGTTTGGGTTTCCAGGTAAAATGGATATAAGATGCCAAAACCTTGGGTAAGATTTGGGTTCTTAATTTTCTTCTGTTGCATCCATGTCCTTTAAGGAATTGATAAAGGTCTATTATACAAATAATTTGATGTTGACTAAGAGTAAAATGCATATCAACTTCGTGTGTTATTTTTGTTTGCATTTTGAAGAAACAAAAGCTTTAAGATGATCTGATTTAGCCTCCTGTAGATATAATTTCTAAGATAAACTGTTCCTCTGTGCTGAGGAGTATCAAACTGTAAGCACTAAAACACTGTGGGTGGAATTAAATGTTGGGGTTTTTCATCTCTTTTAGGTCTGACAGCTACAAAGTACTTTATTCTTCAATATGGACAATTATTAAGACAGCTTGACCTTTCTATTTTAATCCCATGCTGGAATGAAAAGTATGGTAGTAAATTTGACTATGTGACAACTAGTTCTGAAGACATTGATTATTTTTTAAAACCACCCCTAGAGAAAAACCGTTGTTTTCTGTGGTTGTTAGAAGACAACAGAGAAAAATTTCCTTTTCTTGATCAAGCATTGGATGAATTCTTTTATAAAATGGGTGAGTATGTCCCAGGTCATCATTCTCCACACATGGCAGTTGTGTCACAGGCTGAAACCTCAGCAGATATCTGCAGCTGCCTCATTACTGGAACAGGCTGCCCAGGGAGGTTGTGGAGTCTCCATCTCTGGAGACACTTAAGACCCACCTGGATCTGTTCCT
>JAOEGS010007358.1:0-23013 GCA_025447755.1 Corythornis vintsioides | reverse complement strand
GCTGTGGCAGGGGGGTTGGACTAGATGATCTTCTAGGTCCCTTCCAACCCCTAATATCTATGAATCTATGAATCTTCTGTGGGCAGTGCTTGGCCTGAAAAGTTAAGCCACCCTTGTGTAGCTTCTGTTCTCCTGCTTTATGTGCCACAACCAGCACGAGTTCACCTCCATGCATGACCAAAAGAAATATTCACCTTGGGGTTTAAGGGTAAAAACTGCAGTCTTTGTTTGATATGGTTTGCTAGCACTGCTTAAAGGGTTAGATTATGCCTAGAATTTCACAGCTCACAATTACTTGACATATTTCTGTTTATGAATGTGCCTTTGTTGTTATTTCAACAGATGACCCTACCATTATATTAAAGAAGCAGGGAAATGAAAATATACCAGTAAGTGAACTAACTGTATGCTTGGTGTAAGAGCAGAAACAAGAATGTGTTAGATGTTGTAAAAATGTGCAAAAGTGAAGAGAGACATGCTTCTCCTGTTTTATTTTACATCATCATCATCCTCCAGAGCAGATTAGAGATGTACTGTTTTATTTCTGTACACCCCCACATCCCTTGCTCCTTTTCTTAAAGCATTTGAAGACTGCATACCATTTCTCCTAAACTTCTGTCAGCAAAATAATTGTTGGTTTTTCTCTTCAGTTAAAGCACAAATCAACAAGATACTTTGTAGATGATGAGCTTTTCAAGGATGAAGATGAAGTAGTGATAAAAGTGGCTGAGGCACGTTCATGTGCTGAATCAGCCCCTTGGGAGAGGGGAAATAAGGCAAATAAGGTCTATGGCACTGGCATTTACATATTACTTTACAACAGCAGTTGGTGTTGACCTTAAATCCCTTACAGGTTCATTGGGGATTTTTTTTTAATAAAAAAAAGTACTCATTTAAAATTATTCTAGACTGCAGATAAGTTTATCTGCACAAATTCAAGATTTACTATTTGATATAGAATAAATATTTAGAGTTAATGAATACATTATCTTAATAAAATGTGAAATTCTTTGCTTTTCCATTAATTAGAAATCCAAGAAGATTACATACTGCACCTTGTAAATCTTGCTGGTCAACCCAGAATGACAATGAGAATATGAAATGTTAACATTGACTCACTGCTTTTGCACATGCATCAAATTTTTATTATAATAATAATAAAAAAAAGCCCAGAGTGACTCTTGCTTTCTGTTTCAGACTCATGGTATCAAAGTGAAGAATAAAAACAGGAAAAAGAATTCAAAAGACTCAAAGGTCTGTAACTTTTTTATCTGCTAGTACAAATGAGTTTTTAGAGTTCCCTGTGTTCATATGTGTAGAGGAAGTTTTCCTGATAAGTAGTTTTTCCTGCAGTAGATTAATGCTGTTAAGATTCCATTAATACAACCCTGTTTTGTTACCTTTTTTACTGAAACTAAATGTGGAAAAAAAGTTATTAATCATAACTTTGGCTCTGACTGGATGCTGATACCTTCAGACTGTCCACTGTCTCAATTCTGAATGACAGTTTTAATCTTCATTTACCTGATGGGAAAATGTGAATACAGTCCACTGCACTGTGTCATTAATGCTTTATGCTCTGCTTTGTTTTGCACATTTGGAGAAGGACATTTACCAGTTGTTTTGAGAGAGAAAAATGTCCTTACACCTTATGAAATAGATCTGAAATTTAGTCTTTATAACTGTCTTTTTCTGATGCATTTTATGGGCATATCAGTGACTGCAGGATGCAAGAATTCCATTTACTGCTCAGAAAAACTTGATTAGTTAATCATCATTTGATAGTTTTTGCTAGGTATAATATTCCACCTGAAACTTATGCTGCCCTTTGTCCTGCTTTTATAGGATTTTGCTTTATATTCACATATATAGAAAGCTCATGTGCAGCCCAGTTGAAAGGAGTTACTCAAAAGTCTTAAAGTGAAGCTGTAGTGCTTTTAGTTTTTAATCCAAAGTCAAAGAACAATCAGGGATGTCTAGGATTTTGATGAAATTGTTCAAAAATGAGGTAGGTTGGGCTGAATATCCTCATTTATTTTTCCCAAATAGGTTCTGAAGAAGAAATTAACAGTATAAATTAAGAACTTTCTGTCTATGGCCTACTCCTGGTAATTGTGCTTAAGTTTTGCAGTTCACAGGGTGGCCTCTGAATGTGCCAAAGTTACAGAACAAGGCTCAGTGTAAATAAATTAAGCCTTTTTAGGGGATCATTTTGCATATACTTCTTTGAAACTAACAAATCTGTTTTCAATCAGTCTATTTTAGTATTATCCAGTGGAGTGAGTACAGCACCACGAGAAGAAGATAAAATATTTGTAGAAGAAAATACTTTGTAAGTACCATCAAGTACCTCTGCTTTTACTGCCCAAACAAAAAAAGTGCTTTGTGAGTGTCTTAGAAAAACCAAATTTGTCCATACATTGTCCCAACTGAAGCTGGACACCCACACCATGCAGAGCAGGTCGTGAAGCTGGATGGAGGTCATTTGTGGTGCACTGCTCAGAAGTTTTGAGTTAATCAGAAGCCAAACTCTTGTGTTCTGAGCCAGGTTTTGATCCTGTTTGTGAAAGCTGCTAGCAAGAGCATGGTCTGATAGTATTAGCTGCTAGCAGGGCAGTTAAGAAGTTTACCAGCTAAGGATTTTGCTGATAGTGGTTATTCTGTCCATTAGAAAAATGTTTGCTGTTGGGGTATTTGTAGCTCTAAGTATTTACCATATTAGTATACTGTTTGCAGTATGTTAAAAAATTACTATCCAATAATTATTTTTCATATGCACTAATTATTTTTCTATCTCTTTTTTTTTTTTTGTGCTACAGAGATTTTTCAAATTCACATGAACCATTTGTAATCCCAGAACATCTTCGAGAGCAAGTAGAGAAATTTGAAGCTCTTTTTGCTAGTTCAAATAATAACAGTTCTCAAAGGCATTTGGAAAACTCAGACCCAGCCTCTGAGAGCTTGCATGAGTATGTATCCATTCCTGTGCTCAGCAGTTTGAAGCCTTGAATAATACCAAACAATTTTCATAACATGTTGTGTTAAGCCCAGAATTTTACTCTTGGTGGTCTGGTGTATGTAGGTATGTCATAAAGGTAGCTACTAAGGATTTGAAACCTTTTTTTAGTAAGATGTGGACAAACAAAGAGCATTGCATAAAAAATTCAATGCTTGGCAAGAACACCCTTAGTCCACATGGTTGTTCTTCAGTAGTTCTGCAGGTTCTTTGCTTTTGAGTATCATTATAAAAATATCAAGTGTGAAATATTATTTTAGAAATAACTATCTTTTTTTCAGAACCTGAAAAGGCTTTGATAAATAAGGAGCTCTTTTTTCTTTTCAAAGTAATTTCTTTCAAATTGGACATAATGAAGAAGAAGATCACAAAGCCTGTGATGTGCAAGAAGATTCTGCCAAGAACAAGCAACAGTTAGATCCAGCTGCTAAGGAATTCAAACCACGGTCTTATCCTGACAACCCCTTCATAGCAGCAGCTCCTGACTTAACAGTGGCACTGCTGAGTGCTCCACAGTATTTGTCCTGGTCTTACCCTGCCTCCTGTGCTGCAGCATGTCCTTTGTACAGCCAGAGTGTTGGAACCATAGAAAACAAGGCATCCTTCTCAGACACCTCCCTAGGCTGCTTTGCTTCTCCAAACACTGGTATATTTTGGCCTCTGACTTCTTGGGGTTACCAATACAGGAGAGTTCTGCCAGTGCCCCCTCAAATGGCTCTGCTGCCCAGTGAGGCTGAGCAGCAGAGTTACACCCCTGCAGCTCATCAGGATGATGACAAAGCATCCATTTCAGACAGAAAATGTGTCCTCAGCAGTTTTGTACCAGCTGAAATACAAAGCTATGAAGCCCCCAAGTGCCAGCTGGAGAACTTGGCCAACACAGTTTATGAGGACAGTGTTGCCACTGCAAATAATGCCTATGAAGCTGAACGTGCTACTGAGGTGAAAAATGAAAGCAGAGCTTTGCCTGTAATGAAGAGCATTCCTCATACAAGGATGATGGCTGTTCAGGTAAGAAATTAAAATGAAGCAGTTACTTGAGAGATTTGAAGTGATAAATGACAGCACTGAGCACCAGAAAGGGCAACTACTTCTTAAATTATTTCTTTCTGACTTTGCAAAGGGTCAAATGTTATGTAGAGTTTCAAGAGCAAATACTCAAGTCATTCTTCCAGCTACCCAAATGTAGGGGATCTTAAAAGCAGTGTGTAGAATTCTTTAGTGCTTTAATCTCCCCACAAAAAAGGGGCAGAGCTGGCAGCTGAACACAAGAGTGGCTTGAGCATTGAGAATACATTTCCAGTACCAGAGGGAGGCAACAGTCACATCCATGTGTGTCACACAAAACATTTTGGGCTAAGGTGCCAGGTTTTGAGAGTTACAGATGTGGCAGTTTCACACACCCATTTTTGGGTACAAAAAATTTTATCCCTTTAAATCTTCCTGGGTAGCTGCAAAACAAAACAAAACAAACCAGTTTCCCATCAGACTTGGCAGATGAACTTTGTCCCTGGGCTTTCAAAAGAGGATTTCTGTTTGGTTGGTGACCACGTGCAGCAGAGGCAGCAGTTCTCCAGTCAGTCAGTTCTGGTTAGCAGAGAGCAAAAGGTCACTCAGTGGCAGATGTTTGTTTGCTAAAGTGTGGTTGAGCAAGGGCATTTGACATTACCTGATGATTTTAATAGCCTATTAGAACAGGATCTTTACTGCTTGGTAGGATTTCCAGCTTCAGTTGTGCCAGTAAGTCCTGGATGGGTTGGTCTTAGAGGAGAAGCAGCAGGGACTGAAGGGCCTTGAGTCCAGTCCCTTCTAAGCAAAGGCACTTAACTAGATCTGGAGTTCAGGAGGAGCCACAGAACAGCCCAGTGAGCTGTCCCACACTATTTTTGCCATCTTGTGTTTTCAGACACTCAGAGCACAGCTGTGTTTAAAGACTCAGAGTACTTACTGTTCTCAATCTTTCTGCTTCATGGTCAATTAAACCAGGGAGAGATCATGACCAAAAAAGTGCTTTCCATTTAGTTGGGTTTGCAAAATTGTAGGTTAGGTTGAAAAGCTCCAAGATGGAACTAGCCTACTAGTTGCATGTATGAGCTGGAAAGCTTTTTTTAATCAACTAACAATTGTTTGTATTCTAGGTAAATGGTGAAGTAGCTGATAGGGAAACAAACACCTTGCCTTTTCACCCATTTGAAATGCAACAAGTAAGTTTCATGCATATTTCATTATATTTCTCATGAAGAATGTTAAGGAAATGCCCAAAATTTTCCTTGTGAAAGGATCAATGTTCTCTGAAAATGCAGTGTTTCCATGGATGTTTTTTACTGTGGGTTGTGTGGTGTGGTTTGTGGCTTGGCTTTCTGGGGGGAGGGTGAGTGTCCCCCCACCTCCCCCTTCACGTTGTGCTGTGTTCTCTGATGGTGTTCTTGGAAATGTCATGCAGACCAACAACCAAAAAGGAGGTTTTGGAGCTTTGTTTTTACATCACCCCCACCCTCAACAACCAAAAACCCCCCACAGGCACATTCAAGGTTGGCAGGAATGCTTGCTGCCCTGTGCTAACAGAGGTTTGCTTTGGGGCTCTCTGATTTCTGCTTTTTAGGGAGATATTCTACGTATGGAAAAAGAGCACCAGGTATTAAAAGAACAATTTAAAGAAGCACAAGAAAAACATGAACAGTTACAAAGCAGAAGCTTGGAGGAGACCAGTGCTTTAAAAGAGCTGGTCAAGAAAAGTGTTGAAGAGACTGAGGTAATGCTGGTTGCTTGCTTGCTTTTTTATTCTTGCAACACCAAGACAAGCTGCAGACCTGGACTGTCTCAGCTTTTTTTTGAAGGAGGGAGCCTGTTATTTAATATTAGTTTAATTCTTATTTTTTTCCCCTTTCAATGGTAAAGTCACAAACTGCAGCTCCTGAGTTGTGGCTTTACCACTGAGTGTGAGTAGCCTGGCACACTTTCCTCTAAGGGATGAAGGTGTCTCAGACCTGCTCTTTCAACCTGAAAAATGTGAGCTCAAAAAAATGAAAGCAGGGTCTGTGCAGGATGGATGAACTTGCCCATGGGTATTGTAGACAGTGACTTAAATTTCTAGGGGTTTTTATCATTCCCAATGCTAAATGTAGTAAAACATTCTTCTTGCAGCTTTCACAGGCATAGCTTTTGGTCAGAAGTGTCAATAATCTGCTCTAAATTGCATTTGAATAAAATAGGGTTGTTTTCTTTTTTTTTTTCTGAAGTAATGGGTTCTTATTTTCTGCTTTTAGGTATCAAAGAATGAACTGAATTGGTTTCATCAAGACTTAGAAGTGCAAGTGAAAAAATGGCAACAAGAGAAAAAAGAAAATCAGGAGAACTTAAAAGCCCTAAAGAATACAGCTAAAAAGCATACAGATACCAATGATAGGTACTCACTTTAAACACAGATTTACATGACTTTTCCTTTGCTTGCTTGTGTTCATTTGGGTTTTGTGATTTATTTCTTTTAGCAGCAGTAAAAATAAGTAAGTATGATAATCAAGTATATGCTTGATTCCTCTAGGTATTTGAAGACCATTGATGAGAAGGAAAAGCAGTATAATATATATTTAAATACATATCTGGAGACCAGGTAAAACTCTTGTACCTTTCAGCAATATTTACCTTTTTCTGCTGCTGTGGCATTATTGGAGCTGTCAGCTTCACACTGGGGAAAGGCTGAGAAAAAAAATAAGCAATTTAACTTATATCTCTTATTCCAAGTTAGTTTACTTTTAGTTATCCTAAGTAAATAGTAATTTATTTTAGATATTTAGAATAATAAAAATCTGGCTTTTCAACCCCCAGTCTTAGAGGCACACCCTTATAGTCCTCAATGTACATAATGGTATTTAAATGGAAAATAGAGAGAATAGCTGGAGAAAACCTCTCAAATGCTGTATATTTTAAATACTGCTCTGTTGCAACTGCTACTCAAGTATTGAACTTCTTTTTATTTCACAGTAATAAATTTGCTAATGAGAAAGTAAAATTGGAAGAGCTTATAAAAAAGAGTGAAGATGACTGCCAGGAGTGTGTGAAAAGAGCTGTTAAAGCAGAGGTACAAACAAACCAACCTTGATCCAGCACAAGCAAAAATGTTTTCTTTTGTGCTCCTAGCAGGTGGGGCAGATGACCTCTGAAGTCTTACCTATCCATTTACTTTTTAAATAGCATCTAAAAACTTCCCTGAGCACATAACAAATGGTTAATCAGATATTGACAAGTGCAGTTCCTTATGCCATGCTACAAAACTGCAGTGGGATGCTTGGTCCCTGAGTTGATTGTTACTCCAGCTTAGTGTTGAGCATGCAGTATTTGAGGTGGCCTTCTCACAGCTGTGTTCTGTTACAGCTATCAGTGCTCAGGAACTGGCAGCAAGCTGAAGTGAGCAAGCTGCATGGCATAGCTGCTGATGCAGAGACTAGCCTCAAGGTCCTGAAGTCATTCAGCAGGTAGGAGAGTTTCCACCAGAACCCTCAGGGTTGCTAGCTGCTAAATACAAGTAACTACTGAATGTTCAATCATCATTAACCAGACACTTCAGTTTTGCTCACAAGGCAAAACCTTTGTAATAACTCAGGCCATGTTCCCTTTCCCTGTCCTCCTGTTGCCACAAAACACTGACACTTGAGTCCACCTCTAAGATTGAAAAGAATCCAGGAATTTAACTGATTGCAACTTAAAACTGCTTGAAGTCATTCAGTGGGATTTAGTTGGTGGGGGAGGAACTGCTCTGCTAAAATCATTGGTCTTCAAAGTAATGGGAATGTGGGAGTTTAATTGAAAATCTTGAATCCTTCAGCAGCTCAGCTTCAGCAGCACCTACCTTGAAGCCACAGATTGATTCCTGGGAAATATTTATTTCAAATGTAAAGGAACAACTGAAGAAAGTAGAGGTAAGCCCTCATTTTTCTCAGCAAGCCCAGAAAAAAATGAAGTTTTATTATCTTCAATAATTTTGCATTCCTTGTTTTAAACACCAGTTGTTGTACTCCAAATACTGAACTGCATGATGTTAATTACAGAAAAAAGAGAACAGTTTTAAGTGCAGATGTTTTAACTATAGTTAAGTGACAATGAAAGGCAAACATCTGTCCTTTACACGTTTGCTTCAGAACTGGATCCCACATTCACATGTAGCCTGGGATCTGTTGGATTTTTCAAACATTAGAAATCTGTGCAGCTTCTTGAAAACCAGACTCTGACAAGTCAAGATGTCAGATGTACAGGCTCAGTTTTAACAACTAGAACAGGATTCCCAAAGCCTTCCAAGCATCAGTGCAAGTACCTAAATGCAGGCCTGTCAGGAAATGGTAGCAGGGCTTTCCAGTGGAGATGTAAGGCTGTCTTCCATCTTTTCTAAGAGTAGTTGTGTTCATGCTGTTTGAAATAAATAAAAGGTGAGCTTTGCTTGATGATGATGATGTGGAGAATAATTTGTTTTCCTTCTGCAGGCTGAGTATGAAGAAAAAATCCAGATGGTGGAAAATGGTGTAAGGAACTGCCTCACTAAAGTGCAAACTGTGGATCTTCCTCCTCCTCCCAGCATCTTAGTAAGTATCTTAAATCTGAGAGCAGTTGAAGAAGTTGTTCAGGTTTGTGGCTGGAGAGTGTGCTGAGGTCTAAGCAGCATGTTCTTGAATCCTTAGTGAGGCTTGAGCTGTTTGCAGTGAGCTTCCAAAGGCTTCATGCTCAGTCTGCACTGGGACTAATACTTGTGTGTAATGTCACTTTCCTGCAGCACCAAACTGTGTGGGCACAAAGGTCCCATTACAGCAGCATGTGGGACTGATTAACCACCCCAATCAGCTTGCAGCCCTATCTGTCATGAGCTGGATGGAGTACAGCCATTTATGGAAATCCAGCTCCAGCCCACTTACTATTTAAGAACTTTCTCATTTGCCAGCAGTTTCACAAATGCTTTGCTGAAATTGTTGCTTCCAAACCCTGCAGTTGTTCCTGGTGCAGGGATGAAGTCAGTGGGAGCCAGTACTCCTTGAGCTGTTATTCAGCACCTTTCCCCCCCTCATTTCTAGGGCTCTCCTCTCTGCTTATTGGCACAGAACTCTTAAGACTAGGTAGACAACTTAGTTACCATCCTTAGGTCACCATCAGTTTACAGGCTGGGAAAGAGAGACTCCTGAGCCTTTTGTCCTCCATTTGGTATCTGTTTTTACTGCAGTAATACAGGAGTTCTTTTAGAAGAGAGATCTACACTTTCAGCTTTGAAACAACCTTGACAGGCCAATACCAAGTCCAGATGGAAGACCTGATGAAACCCTTTTTCTCCCTGTTTAATTCCATTCATTACAGACCTTGCAGAGAAGATAAACTGCCACTTCAAAAGGTGGTAAACTGAAAAACTTAGAACAAAACCCAGCAGGTTAGATTGTGAAGAAATGTAGAATTTTAGTTCTGCTCCTTCCTAGAGCACTCAGGTTCCAAACAAATCCCAGTCACGGGGTCAAACTGCCAGACTTCTTTTAAGGATTTCTTTCCATTTATGGAAGAGAGTTGTTAGTGCAAAATGAAGTCTTCCTGGATCATGTCACCTCCAAGCTTTTCAAGATGATTACTAGAGCTGACATGTGTTTCTGTTTAAAAAAAATAAACTAGATTATCTGTGGTGACAATGTGTTAAAAGCAGGGAATTCTGTGTTTGCAAATTGATGGCATTTATTGGAAGCAATTCTGTTTCCAGCACCAACTTTGGGCTGTACTTGGGTACAACTCAGAGCTGTCCAACAGCACTGCAATCTGTAGTAAAGCAAGAGTAGGGTAAAGGAGCAGTTTGTATCTGTGCTGTCCTGTTTCCTCCCCTTTCCAGCAGGCTGTCTGCATTAATGAGCACCTTTGTGCAGTGTTTTTACCTAGATAAAGCAAGATCAATTGCTGTGACCTCACTGTTCCTCTAGCATGACCAAATGTGTCATAGTTCATGTTGCAAATGCTCCAGAGTTCTGCTTAATCTCTTTTTTCCTGTGAAATCTGTTTATTTCCTAGACAAAACAAGGGGGGCCTCCAGTCAGTGACCCAGCCATTGTCATGTATTCCTTTGCCTCTGCACGTTTTCCTTTATTTCCTGCTTTTTCAAGTGCTGAAGACCAAGGTCCAACACACACTTCATTCAAGACAGAAGCCAGAGTGAAGCCAGGATTTGCAGGCTCTGTAGCTTGTTCCACAAGTGGCAGATCAGTGAAAATGGGCTCCAGACCTCTGGAAGGATCCTATTCTCATAAAGGTTCAGCAGCTTGCCCATCAGGGATTGCTGGAAGCAATGCTCACAATGTCCAAGCAAAGCAGCACCCCCAGAGTGACTCAGCTGGACAAGCAAAGCCTTCTGGACTTCAAAATGCATTTGAAAATATTCTGCAACTACAGAGTATATTCCCAGAATATAGCAGGTATTTGCTTTAATGAGCAGGATGTTAACCCTGAGCAGCAGAAGTTCCAAGCAGCCAGTGACAAAGCAGAGAGAGATCTCACCATAGATGGCTTCCTCTTTCAGGATCTCCAGAATCTTAGCCATTCCCCTCCCTCTCCTGCCACTAAGACACTCCTTCAGGCAACAGACCTGTAGGGTTTGGATTTTTTCCTCCAGTGAAAACCACAGACACACAGTAATGTTATTGTATTGTTTGGTGGGGTGTATTTTACAATTAAAGTAGATCCTAGTTAGAGAGAGGTGTTGGAATCAGGTACTTGCTCCACTTGGAAAAGTTAGTATCTTTTAAAGGCTCCACTGCTCTGAGTCAACCCTGGAAGCTAAAGCATTGTTGAATAGTTACCACACTGCTAACACCACAGTGTTGCTAATAAGTAATGATGGTGTTTGTTTGTCCCTTCAGTTCAGACTTTATTAACTTCATAAAAGATGTCCAAAGAAGAAGTGGGAATTCACTGTCAGGTTTGAGCTCTAGTGAGATTCTAAGCAGAGTGACAGAGCACATTCTGGACCAGCAAAGCAAGGTATGGTGGTGTACTCCTCTGCAGCTACTCTGGGGGGCTCCTCTGACACAGGAACCTGCAGCACACTCCAAAAAAAAGAATGCAGAGGTCCCTTTGCTGTCACACTGAAACACAGACTTGTTTCACATTCTCTTCCCATACTTCTGTAGGCACCAACTTCAGCTGGGAGACCTGGAGCACCAAGTGGGGAAGTACCAGCAGCACAAACTGTAGCAGGCCCACCCAAGGCAAGAAAACCCTCACATAAAAATCTCTCTCAGCCACAGCTCCAGCCCTGGGGAGGTGCTGGAACAACACCTAAAGCCAAATGGAATAAACCAGCCTATACAGTAAGTTCTGCTGTTTCACTGAAGTAACTGCCATGCACTGCTGGAAGAGACTTGTTCTCTTTGTGTGCCAAAGTTAACTGTACCTGCTTAAAATGAGCAAGTGCAGCAACATTAGAAATATCAGCAACACCATTAACTTACTAAAATTTGCTGATTCAGTGTTGCCAGCTTGCAAATAACATTTTCTGTGTAGGTCTCCAGTGATGACCCTTGCACAATATGTCATGATGAGCTAAGGGGAGACTCGTGTGCACTCCAGTGTGGACACTGTTTTCACAAAGAGGTAAGGATTTGTGTTCTTACTGCTCACAAGCAAATATTGACAAACTCTAATCAGTTTATACTGCTGTTCCACTTTCTCTAAGCAACTCTTCTTACTTTTCAGTGCTTGAAGAGCAAGGCACTGTTTTCTTCTGCATGCTTTGTACACCCAGGATTTACTCTAGATATGGTCTTAGGGTGTCAGAGTTTCCAGTTTTAGATTTTGAAATACAATAATCCATCAGAGTGAATTTAACCTCATTCTTTAGAAAATCAATTTGGCAAAGTCAGATTTGTTTGCAGCATCCTTCCAGAAGGGGCTGTTACTATAAACCCTGCATTTCCCCCAGTTAGCAGCTACACCTTCATGTGGTAAAACAAGTCAGGATTGTGTTAGATGAGCTTGGTATTTCTCTCTCCCTTTCCCTCATTGCTTGCTTTATGTGCTGATTTGTTACTGCAGAGCAGGTGAATTAGCAGCAGTGTCAGAATTCTGGCTGCTAATTTCAGTCACAGAACATGTTGGAGCAGTGATTAGCCATTAGTGGAGATGATGAACTTGAGATGCACTCTCTTGTTTCCTCAACATCTTGCTGTTCTTGCAGTGCATTAGAAGGTGGCTGAAGCAGCACTCCAGTACCTGCCCCATCTGCCGCACCCACGCTGTGCTGCCTGAAGACTTCCCTGAGCTGCCCCCCAGGAACAGACACTGACCCTGGCTTTAGGGCACACTAACCTGGCAACTGGCTGCAGGGTAACCACCCTCAGAAGGAACAGAGGTGTGATGCCTGGGAAGAGAACACCCTGGGTTACTGATTTGGTATTTAACCCTTAGCTGAAGGCCCTTGGGCTGGTTGCTGCCTGTGCTTGAAGCTGGTGTCAGGCAGAGCCAGCAGCACACAGCTGGGAGGGCTTCTGACTAAGGGAGGTTGAAAATACTGCATCTGCTTGTCTCAGAGGAGTTATGTAGTTCCTGTAAAAAAGGGGGTCTTTCTTTCATTCAGACCTTACACCACACTGAAGTTAAATTGCAGTAGCAAGTAAGACCAGCAGAATTTAGCACAGCAAAGACATCACCTCCCTCTGGCATGAACAGGAACAACTGCAGGATGCAAATCAGGCTGCTTGTGATGATGAATACAATTCATAAAATTGAAGCTCCTTTCTCTGCATAAATTCAATAATAATCTTAGTTATACATTAATTACTAACAAATTGAAATTGTTTGAAGGATGGCTTTTAATATGTTGAAGCAAGAATTTCAGTACAAAGATGATTATTTGTGTATCAAGCTGGAATAGCAGGGCTCAATTCTTTAATCTCAAAGTATGGTTTCAGTTCATCAACTGAGTGAGGTACAGGACCAAACATCTCAAAGAATGTTTACCCTAAGGTTTAATAAGTCTGAGCTTGCCAGAGTACCTTCATCACTGCAAAATTTGCCCCAAATTTTGCTGCCAAATAGACCCAAGACTAGAGTGTGTGCAGCTTAACTCCTCAAGGCAGAGCACGACTGGTGTTTGGATACAAGCAGAGTTCAATTAAGAGATGAAGTTAGCTAATCCTAGGGGTCATTTCTTCCAAGTGAGTATGTTGTATCAGCACATTAACTGGTTGAAAAATAAAGTTACTGCTGCAGCTGATGTGGGGTTTGTGTCTTTTTGCTAAGTCTGAGGTACTGGTGAGTGATCTTCTCTAGGCTAGAGAGCTAAGGTCTCTTCCTGCCTGTGCTGCTCCCCATCAGTCCTTACCTCCTCTCTGCAGCATCCTTTGGTTTTCTTAGTGTGGGGAGTGACACACACAGCATCTCAGCTTTTCCACAAGAGCAGCTGAAAGCCTTGGCACTTGGTGCTTTCCCTGGGCAGAGGTGTCCTTGAGCCATCCCCCAGGTGCCAAGTGCTCTCCCCAGTGGCTGTGGAAACAAGTCTGTGCTCAGCCCTGAACTGCTCTTTACATGCACCAGCCAAGCTGCTTTTTCCTTTACCTGCAGCTCAGACAGCACCCCATGATGGTTTTTGCTCTACATTCCTTTTCCCCTGCTCCTGTAAGCTGGAAGGATTGTGATTCCCAGCCATAGTTCATTCTCACCTTGAAACCAGCAGCCTCAGCCCAGAGCAGCACTGTAGAGGGGGAGGCTGCAGAGCAGCTGGTGGCAGGGCACGGGGACCCCAGGCAGGAGGAGGCAGCGTCTCTGCCAGGACCTGATGGTGGGAGGGGACGGTGCTGCTCTGAGCAGCAGGTGGCAGCCTGACAGCAGCTTGCAGATGGGAAACAGAACCTCTGCTTTTCCTAAAATCAGCCTGCCACTTCCTTAGAGAAGTCTTAACTTCTAGTCAATAGCTTCCCCCTCCTGGTGTAAAACACTGAAATAATTACAGATGTTTTTCCCTAAAATACAGCTGATACAGAACCAGAAATTACTCTTTTTTTTCTGCTTGGCCAGGCTGCTGCATAAAGCTGAAGGAATTAGCCATTTCCTTCCTGCTGTAGTTTGTCATCTTTACACTTAGCATGTCATAGTGCATGGAAAAGTCACCACTGGAATGAAATTGTGATGCTCTGTGAAGTTCTAACAACAGAGTCTACAACCTGTTCCAGCAAGACTTGCTGAAATGGTTTTCTTATGTACTGCCTTTAAGATGTACTGTTACCAAGACTTTAATATATTAACCTCCCTTAAGCCCTTCCTGGCATTTACATTTATACTTGAACAAGTGCCAATGTTTATATACAAAGAGTGTCTTTTCAATCTGAAACCTTCTCACTACCTTTTTTTTTTCAGGGCTGTTTTGCACCAATTGCAGTGATGAGTAACCTGAATCCACACAGAACAACTTCCAGTTCTAAACATTCCTCCAACAGCCTCCTTCCTCTTCCCAACTTGACCCAACTACAGTGAATGTCACATCATGATTCAGCTCCTATCACTTATTTCACAGGAGCCTTGAGATCCACATAGGCCAGGGCAGGGCCTCAGCAAGCTTTACAGAGAGCTGGAAGCACACCACCCCCAGCAGGGAAAAGCAAACAAGGTGCTTTCAGTTAAAACAGGACCCAGATAAAATGTCACTTTTCCTCTTTAGAATTGTCATTTTGCAGTAAGTCCTGAAGTGATTCTTCTCTGGCTGTTCACATCCTGCAGAGCTTCAGGGGGAAGTTCTCTGTGATCAGATGGTCATCGTGCAGAAGGACAACGATGTTAACTTCAAACTCTAGAGCAAGGGAGGAAAAAAACACAACTGTAAAGAATCTTCTTTGGAATCTTCATACCTGTATTAAGATTGTTCTTATTGATGAGGAGATTCTACACTGACAGCAGCCCCTTGTCACTATAAATTGCCATTTGATGGATACAGGCTGGCAAGCAATTTTTGCAGTAATTATTTCAACAAATGAAGAAAAACCCTAAATTTCAGGTGTTTAAGGAAAATGTTGGATTTTGGCAAAAATAAGCAGGAATAAGTAGATGGTGTGAAAGAAGTCACCTAGAGCCTAACTGTGCTACTACTACTTCTGTCTCTGTGCAGCAGGAGAAAAAATCCAGAGTGAGTGGAAAGAGTGGTTCTTGCTGGTGAGGAAAAGAAAGGATCATTTGGGCATTTTATTCTTGGCCTATTACTCAAGTGTTTAATCACATGTGATTTTCTGGCAGAAAATACAATCAGCTGCCCTTGCACTGCTTCTCTTGTCCCTTTCCCATCCCACTGTGGTAGTCAGAAGCAACTTCCTAGTTGCACAAGTGTTTTTATGTAAAGTATCTGGGCTGTATTTCCCCAGTCTCTGTGACATACAGCAGGTCTCCCTCCTGTCCAGGGAAGCTCTACTGGGAAACAGATGGCTGTCCCTGGTTCTTGCAGTGCTGGCAGCAATTTCTCCCATGAGGGAGTCTAGAGGAAAGCCTAGAGACAGTCCTACACACTCACCCACTTTGAAGTTTGTTGTCTCCAGGTTGGGGCAGGTGAACAGCCTGGGGAACACCATGTAGATGGGAATTGGCAGGCCCCTGCAGACATCCCCATCAGCAATCTGAATATTCTGGATCTCTGTGGCATCTCTGGCATAACCTTCTGCACAGCCTGGTGGAAGCAGAGAGTTTGGTGGGAGAGGAGGCAAGGCAGTGCCCACAGTGTAAGACACAGCTCTGCTGGGGCTGGGGGGAGGTGTGTGGGGGCCCTCTGACCTCTGTTTTCAGCTTAGAAGCCTGAGTTGAGGGGATGATACAGGTTACTGAAATTAATGTTTGGGCAGTTCCACAGAAAGCACAAAGTCTTTTTTTTGCAAGGCTCTTTTCTTGGATGGCTTTTGAGAATCTTAGAGGTAAGCTGAGAGAGGGCAAGTGGCAACCAGAGTCTGCAGCCACTGTGTTTGCAGAGACTCACCACAGGTCTCCACACGGACTAACTGCAGCTCAATGCTCTTGACTGCAGCCTCTGCACTCTCCACGACCAGCTCCCCTGTCAGGGGCTGTGTAATGACACAGTTTGTAGAACTGAGGTGGCCTCTGATGAGAAATTTTGGAAGTGAAGCTCTCTGAAAAGATTGGGGGAAAAAAAGATAAAGACAGACACAACTGTGAGAGCAGACCAAGGACAAGAAAAGCAACACCAGTGCCCTAGAGAACTGCAGCCTGGTCCCACTCTGTAGCAGACCACAACAGTCTGGCAGTTCCATGATTTCCCCACCTTGTGACTCGTGGTTGTTACTGCCAGGGAAGACAAGCATTTAAAATATATTTCCTACTTTTTATACAAGGAGCATTAAGAATAGCTAGTCCAGGAAGACAATCTAGAAATCATTTACCATAAAAGAGCAGAGGGTTTTGCTCCTCCTGCCCTCCCTTTTCATCACAGCCACTTTCTGCCAGCAGAGCCTCACAGGCCAGAAGCTCCAGTTACCTGGGAAGTGGTGGCAGGAGGCAAACTGGAACAGTCAACTTTCCTACCCACATCAACTCACACCTTCACCAGCCAGCTTTCTTCAGACTCCTGGGGCATCCTGCTCTAACACTGCCCTTCTTTTCCCCTTATTCTTCTCTCTTTCTTTAATCTTGTTGTTATTGACATGTTTCATGTCAGCCCCTACCTTCCAACCATCTGTTCACACTTGCTTGTGGCATCAGATTTCCTTCCCCTGTAACTGATTCTCCCTTCTCTCAAAACAACTCCCTGGTCACAAATGTTTGTTTTGCTTCTTGCTCCTGGCTCCCAGTAGAAGTGGCAGAAAGCTTCTCCTCAGCTATAGTTTACACTGTTCAGCTCATAGACCCAGCATCTCTGCAGAATTTAGCTGGTCTACTCAAAAAAGAAGAAAAAAAAAAGCAACAGAAAGAGTACTTTTCATCTGTTCAGCTAATGTCAGCTCACTTTGGTAGGTGTTTCCTCAGCTTACATAACAGAATTCCATTCCTGACCACACTATTGAACACTGAGTCCTAATAACTTTATCAGTAAAAGGTTGGGTTTTTTATTGCATGATCCCTCAAAGGTTCTTCTCATCACTGCTGGTGAGCAGAGTTGCTTCCCTGCTTCTCAGGGACATCATACAGCTCTCTAGCCCTTGGACAGTCATTAGGAACCTAAGAGTGATAAAAGGAACTTGCAGAATGAGAACTTGAGGCCATTTTCCTCAATCCCAGCCTTAAGACACGTGTTATTTTTGAGTATATTTCCCCTGGAGCCTCAGTAGTTTGTCAGTACTCTTCATCTTTTCATCTTAGTTAGGTCTTCTCTCACATCATTTACACTCCATTTCATAATTCCCCTCAGAATGAGAATCAAGAACATACAACATACTGTTCAGTTCTTATTTTTTAATCCTGTGAGGTTGGTCAAACACTGTAATGTTGCCAAGTGGTTTCAAGTCTCTATCCTTTGAGATAATGAAATCTTGATGACACATGGCCCTGAGCAGCCTGCTCTGAGCACAGGGGCTGAACTAACCACTCTCCAGAGGTGCCTTCCACACACAGGGATTCTGTGAATATGTAGAATAAAGTCAACAATAGAATGAAACCACCAAACAGATCATTAAGAGGTCTGTTGTGAAAAACAAGTGGAAGAATAGGTCTAAATTCACAAGTCTGTGACTAACACAAGTTGGGGATGCAGAAGGGAGCCCTAAAGCAGCAAAGTGGTCTTATTAACAAAAAGAGAAAACCACAGAACTACTGAACAAAGTTCCACCCTAACACTGGTCACCACTACAACCAGAGATCAGGCAGAATCAGGTCATTGCTTACAAAAGTTAAAAAAAGTAGGAAAAATAAAACCAAACAGGCAACTGGATGATCTGATTTCATTGTTCCTCTTGTTCTCACTCCAAATCCCACTAGCATTGCATTTAAAATGAAATAAGGAACTCCTTACCTCTTTAACATTTTGCAAAGTTTCAGGAGTAATTGTGAAGTCTACTGGCCTTGGCACCAGTTTCCCTTTCTGGGACTGCAAGGAATGAGAGTTACACTGTAAACTGATTTACAAAACACATAAATGCTAAAAAAAAAGACAACAAAGTTAAACAGCTGTTGGGTGTATTAGTTTTCCAGGCCATGGTACTGAAAGCATGCATTGATGTAATAAAAACCTAAGATTTCCTGCCTTTATTACCACATAACATGACAATATTGACAAATTTTACTGTCCTCTTAGGAGTTCAAAGGCATGATATAATCAGTATGTTCTAACAAGTTGTGGGTGGAGAAAAAAAAAAAAGAGATCCTTAATGAGGCCTGCATAGTCTGTACTGACAGCAGATGCTCTGGCTGTGTGCACAGGTCAATATAAACTAAAAAACCAATCTGATACAGGAGCTTCAAGCAAAAAGAAGCAAAGCATTTCTTGTGAGACAGTCAAATTTCATCCCACAGTGCTACCTCCACAGGAGGAAGACTGTCTCCACGCTGCCAAGCACAGGATGGGGATATTTGTTAACCTAGTTATCTCAGCAGAATGCCCATCATGGGGTTACTTAACAGCAAAGGTGATTAAGCTGAGAAGCTTCTTATTTCTAACCTGATGCAGCCCAACCTTCCATATGTTGAGGCAGGGCTCTCAAATCATGATTAGTTATCTGAAGAACAGAAATCAGGTATTTCTCTCTCCATCAACAAGCATTTCTAGGGCAGGCACTGTGGGTGTCTAGAACCTTGGGCTAAGAAATGCTTAGATAATCTGAAACAAGTGCTGAAAAGAATGTCATAATATTTATCTAACCACACCACTGTTTCAGGAGTGAAACAATGAACAACAGAATAAACTCAGGGCAGTATAAAAACATCTTATAATCCACATCCTCTCTGGAGTATTTTCTTTAAATTGAAAGAGAGAGGTGTTATTTTAATCAGAAGCAACTCACACCCCAGCTCTTCTGGATGGTTTTTTGCTTTCAGGCTGCCTTCCCTTACACATGCACGTCCTGCGTGCTGCTGTCACTAATCAAACACTTTTCATTTGGTTTTCTAACCTTGCTGCCAAAGCAGAAAACACCTCTCTCTTGGTACAGTTCATGCAGCCCCCACTTACCAGTGAGTGGACAATGAACTCACAGGCCTTGGTGAGGTCCTTGGCCAGCAGAGACCGCCGCATGTCGCACCGCAGGCTGTACTGGACACGGCAGGAGGCAGACAGACAGCCTTGGTTAAGCTTCATCACTTTATGGTGTGTGTGTGCAAAATGCTGCTGCTGCTAATACCTAAGGCAGCCCTAGAGCAGGTGAGCAGGCAATGTGCACTCCAGGGACAAGCATGTAGTAAAGACAAGCAATAAAGTTCATTTTGCTCTGCACTGTTCAGCAGCTCGTTGCAAATTTCCTCCCCTCTCTCCTCCAAACATTCTGTTTTCAAGTGCACAGAACTTCAACAGAGGTCTGAAATTCCTCAGACAGCATCTCTCAGCATTACACTGGCCTCTTCAAGAGAGCTGACTCTCAAAAGTGGGCTGAAATCTAGTGATTAACCTTTTACTTTTACTTTTACCCCCAGCCTGTAAAGAGAAGCTACAGGGATGAGAGGGGGAGAGACAAAAGAAAGCAAATATTGACCTTGAACAGCTGAAACTGATCACAGGCAAACTACCTGGGTTATGGAAACTACTCAACCAGCTTTGCACCATTTTTGACATGCCCACCACAGACAACAGATGATACCAACTAGAACTGGAAAAAAAAAAAAAAAGCAACTAGAAGCTACCTACAAACTAGTACCTAAAAAGTTGACAGGTTATCATGATTTTTAGTCTTAAATGACATCTGGAAATTACAGCAGAACAATGCTACATTAATAAAGGGAAGCTTAAAACCTACTTCAAATGAGCTCTAACTTTCTGCTCATTCTTCTAATTGAGAAAACACATTGCACTATGAAAATAAAACCTTATCACAACACTTTATCCACTGCTTCCATGGAATAAGATGCTTTAGATACATTCTACAGATAACAATACTTCATATTTTCTTTAGAAATGACTCATCTTATGCCTTACCTGAATATTAACAAAGACACCATGATATGTCTCATACAGAACTTTGTTCCCCTTCACATTCAGTGGAAATTCAAATGGAATTTCTGTCTTGCCACTGGGAAGCTTCCCTGGTTTTACCATTTCAATAGTGCTGTTAATAATCTGGATAGGCTGCAGAGATAAATGTTGAAGAGGGTAAGGTTGAGGCAGATCCACAGCCTCATCAATGAGCACAGGAATGAGCACTTCAATTAGCACATTCCTCTCAGAACTTCATCATCATGACAGAATCCTGGGCATTTATCTATTTCCTATAATTTACATACATACTGCCTGAGAACCACTAAAGAAAAATTTCACTGAAGAAAGAGACAATGTTTTTGTGATTCAAACATTACCCTGCACAGGTCTTACCTTGACAGAGTTATAAAAAGCTTCAAATACACCCACACTTTTGGCACTGAGCTGCAGATTTACTGATCCTTCCATTGTTAAGGTGATACCTTGGTGCTGGACTGTGTCCTTACTTGTTATGACCACAACTCCAGACAGAACTTCCTAACAGGAGAAAAGATAACAAGAAACATTTGTTGACATAAGTTTCTTCCACAGCTGTTACTTAGTGTGCTGATTCTCAGGCTGAAGGAAAGTGTTCCAAGAGAACAGTCTAACCTGGTCAGAAAGACAAATACTGATAATGGAAGCAATATGAGGACATCTCTGTACTTCTAGTTTGTTTTCTTTAAAAATATTATTTCCCTCCTTGCAGAAGTACTAAGCTGAGCCTCAGTATCTCTCCAAGGTGTCGAGATCTTCCTCTCCAGGAAGATGAAAAAGATCCTCCTGAACAGCTACTGGACCAGCTGGTAACAGACAAGTACCACTGCACCTGTTAGAATGAAATCACAGCAGGAACTTGTACAGCAACAGTGGGATGGTCAGTCATGGGAGATGGAAGAGAAGGTTGAACTGTAAAAGTGATGGCCAAGCTGAGGACAAGCTTCACCTCAAGAGTGGAACAGAACAGATTTTAAATAAACACAGAAAGAGTTGTTCTGCCACACAAGCAAATTTCATGCTACATGGGAAATAGTTTAAAAGGGTGTCTGAATCAAAGGCACAAGCCCTGTGACTCATGAGATGCATCACTTATCCCATTAACAGTGCTTTGTCTACAGAATTGTTTTGGACAAGAACACTGCCTCTTGGAAATAGCAACTTGAGATGTTCTAACACTGAAAAAAAAATAATGATGTAACTGCAAGAGAGCAATCACTTTACATAGCCCAGAGTTTATCCTTCCCTGCTCCTACAACAGAGAATCCCCTCCAGTCCAGAGCTCCACAGCAAACACTCACACATCTGCAACTGGCAGCAGGTGATCTGAGAACCTGAAGGATGTTTCTTGGGGTTACCTTTTCTTCTGCTCACCACTGAAGTTCTCTTTGCCTTCAGCTAGCCAGACCCCAAGCTGCAGATCACTCCAACCAAGGGGTGATTCAGACAGCCCAGTCTACCAGCTCCAACCAGTCTAGTTAAGTACATCTCTGACAGATGATGATGTTTGAACCTTGCCAGCCTCTTGTCTTTGCCAGTGGTGCAGGATGATGGCACAGAACTGGGTCAGGAGGTTCAGAGCAGAGCAGGAGCATCACAATGAGGGCTGACATGCTGCAAGCCTGCAAAGAGGACCTGCAGCAACTGGGAAATGCCAGAACAAGGAGGCACAAGCACAAAAGGACAGTGGAGAAAAGCTGACCTAAATACTCTCCTGCTTTGCTAACAGACTTTAATTAGCACGAGCAATTAGGTTATTGCTTTGAAAAATGAGTGCAGCTGAACTATAAGCAGCAAGGACAATCCTGAACATATGAACTGCTTTAAGGTAAAGGAGACCAGTCTCCCAGCACACAGCAAATACCTGTCCCACACCTATTGCCTACACACCTTCACACAACAAAGGTGTATGCATTTGGGGCAGAAATCATTCCAATTTGTCTGTTTACACTGTCAGGTCTGTTTGCTGCATCAAGGAGCCAGAAAAATAATTTTAGCTAGATATTAGGCATTTTCAGATTGCACCTAATCACTTGACAGCACCCTTGGTAAGAAAAATCAGATTAATCTTTCTTAATGGAAAAAAAACCCAAACAAATAGATGCATTGTTTACAAAATAACTGAGCTTTATGGAAGTTATTCTCCAGCTGATTTGAGAACAGATGCTCTATATCCTTCCATTCACATGTCTAGAGTGGTTTTCCAATATTAAAAACTTTCAATGAAATGAAATATACTTTATACACTGTAACAGCCAAACTGTTAACATGAGAAAACTGCAGGAAAAGGTTTTTTTTATAAAATAAGTGGCTAGACAGCAGGGGAAGAAAATATAAAAAACAAACCTGAAGATTTCTGCTTAAACATAAAATATCTCTAGAAGAACAAGTGATAAAAACCAATCTCAAAAACATCAGCCAGGTGATTTTGCCTTTATTTTTTACAGTGTTTGAAGCCTTCAACAGTGAAAAAAGGCACAGTGTGTGTTCAAGCAGCTGCAAAAGCTGAAGTGTGCACAGCCACTTTATCACTGCCAACAACCACATCAGTGAAAAGAGGTTCAGAAGTGAGACTCATGCCCAGTGGTGGGGGATCTGCTCTCTGCCTTCCCTAGAGAGATTCCCTGTCAGTACAAAACATCTTGGGACACTTTCAGGTTTCTTGCAGAGCCCAGCAAATGAACAAGATTTGCAATAGCAACTATCTGCATCTGTACACTGCATCAGAGCATCAGTCCTGCTTTAACACACACTGGAGTGACAACACCCTCTAGGTGAGCTGAGAGCTCTCGTGTCCCAGGGGCCTCCCTGCATCCCCCCCTGGGGAAGCCACGCCAGCCTCACAGCATCACAGAGTGCCAGGGGCTGCAAGGGACCTCAAAGATCATCCAGTCCAACCCCCCTG